>NW_019059848.1:1408713-1489782 GCF_000696155.1 Zootermopsis nevadensis | reverse complement strand
CAGGCTCTAAGTCAACAAAACAGCACTGCTATCTTCGATATGCTGTAAAATGTAAAAAAAACATGCTGACTGAGAGCCAATAAGATGCATATGGTCAAAAAGAACAGTATTTTATTAACAAATAAAATATAAATTTCTATTCAAGCAGAATGTGTACTCCATCTTCTTCAGGCTACAACATCCCTGTGCACTATATAATTATAATGGATGCATTTATATATATTATTTTGATTAAGTTTTTTATTTTAGACATATTACAATTGAACAACATGACACCTGTATATGAATATAACATGAAATATTGTTTAAATGCTAACAGTCATACAGTGACAGTGCAAAACTGTAAGTTACATTTGATAATAGTTAATGCAGTCAGAGTCTACATCCAAGTTATAAATACTCTCCACCCCACAAACCTACAACACCACGAGCAAAAATGATGATAATGGCACTGTTCGTAACATATTTATGACAGCAAGCAATAAAAATTTCTCCCTTCAGTAGAATTTGATCCTATAACCAACTGCTCACAAACCCAGAATTCTAATCCATCAGGAAAATTAAATTTTATCACAATTACAAACATTATCATCATCATAACAAGATTTATAGGACTGGAAATCTGTACAGCACTATTTCTTGAATTTCCTAAAGATTTAGAAAATCATATGTTATCATGTAAATGAACATGAACATGTCAACTAAGTGAGATTTCAAGTTCCCATGGTGGCAAGTATGAAGATTCCAATGATGGAGGCAGCGAGGACCTCTGAAATGTCAGTAAACATCTACCAGACTACATGGCGCAACAACCCAGAAGACAGCAATCTACAGACTCACTGTCATTAAAATCTCAAATCCTATATGAAGATTTCCATCTTCTTGGTTGTAGTGCTGTGTAGTCTGGTAGAAGTGAAATGATATTTCAGACTATGCACCACAACATCCCAGAAGACAGCCATTTTAATGTGAACCAAGGTTTCAACTATCTCCTTTCACGGCCATTACACACTTCTTCCCACAATTTGTCTTTGTCATCCTTCATATTATACAATGTGTCTCTGGAAAGTATGGCAATATTATAGGGGAGATAAAAGTCACACCTTCTGCTTAACAATTTGCTATGCAAGTATCATATTTAAGTAATCAAAATTGTGACTCTGATACAAGGATTAGTTGAAGGTGGCTATCTTCCTACTCACTGCTGTGAGAGCTTCAAATCCTTCAAGAATCAGTTGCTCAAAATTCAATGTGTGAGAGATGAAAGTAAGACAAAATTCCGGATGCCTGTAGATTATTCATACTCCTCTTCCCACCAACAAACAAGATAGACAATTGACAGAGTACATATGTTTTCTATTTTACTGCGGTTGTAGAGAATGTGGTTTTTTCCTTATTTAACTACAGTGAGTAGTGAGTGTCATGTAACACTGTAAGGCATACTTACATCTTTGAGAATGACGTCAACTGCCTCTTCTGTGCGTCCAGACGCAACAACAAGTCGTGGGAGTGAATCAGTAGGTGCACCACCATTTACTTTGTTCTTCTGATTCCGCTGTAGCAGAACGTGGGCATTTGCTCCTCCAAACCCAAAAGAATTGACACCCACCAGTCTAACATTCATAGGACAATTCTCTGTTACTACCTGCAATACACAAAAGTAACATTCCAGTGAATGATTACAATTTTAACACAAATATTATGTCAACTGACACTACCATCTGAATCTGTTACTGCACCACAATGCTTTTCTTTACAAGAAACATATTTTAAAATGTACCTTGATGCGTCCTTCCACAAGCGCTTCCACTCCTTCTCTGGGGTTGTAGTAATGCAAGTTGGGAGGGATAATACCAGTCTCCATGGCAATCAGAACCTTCATGATAGAGCACATCCCAGATGCTGGTTCAGAGTGCCCAAGATTGGATTTGACTGACCCTATGAGAAGTGGCGCCTTTCTCCCTTTGCAGAATACTTGATCCAAAGTATTCAATTCTTCTGGATCCCCAACCTGAATTCAGTTTAAGAAAGTATCATCTTCAAGCAAACAATCTTAAGGTTACATTAGATTTGAGGTATTCGCAGCAGCGAAGATGTTGATGTTGGTCTTCTAGGTAGCAATGCCATGTGGACATGTGAATTAGCATTTTGGAGAAACATATGGTCTCCAACCCTGAACGAGACTCTTCCAGTTAGACTATGCACATTAAATTTGGCATGTGTGCATATATCCCAGACCCCAAAAGTAGCTAAGATAGAGATAGTGTTTTTTTAAGTTCGTACCTACCTCCAAGTCCATGTGGCAATTCTACCTCGAAGACCCAGGTGAGCCGAAGTATACATACTTATGAGAAGCATGCTGTTAAGACTGTGTTAGATATTGCATAACTCGGACTATGTGTGTGTACCACACATTTTAATAATTTTAATACTTATTCTAGGGACAACACTGAAGACATATTCCACTTGTAACACACCATTATAATCAGGAATGCATTGTCTTTGGGTTGCAACTTTCATTAATAAATGTGGTTAACACAGTAACAACATATGGCCAGTTTACTTCTAACATCATGAACTCAAAGCATCTTTTCTTTCAGACCATAATACTGAAAGAATTTTTATTATAAATAATGAGCACAAAATGAATGGGCGGACTGAATATATAACTGAATGTATAACATGCATGTAATATCTCAGAACTGTTGTAACAGCAATTAAAATTAAGAATGCCAGCTTGCCTACATTTTATTAAGACATGAATAGAATGTACCTTGGTGCCAGTCCCATGTGCCTCAACAAAGTCCAGAACAGTGGGATTAATGGCACACTCCTGATAGAATTCCTCTAACAATGCCTTCTGCATCTGTCCAGAGGGGTACGTGATGCCTTGTTCTTTGTATCCATCACAGTTAGTCTTCGCATGAACTAGAGTTGCATACACACGTTTTGCATTGTAAGCCTTCTGAAGAAAGATGACACAGATGGCCTCACTTCTAGTGTAACCATTGGCTGTGTAAACAATGCAACCAAAAGTCAATATGCCTCCTCCTTCAGAAACAACTGATCATGTCAAGTTCCAACAACTATAAGCAAATTAAAATTTCTTATTAATTAAAATTATTTAACTGAATTACTAAGTGACACATCTTATAGCACAGGACTTTCTTTGAGCAGCTGATATGTACTTGCCTCATAAAGAAAATCTCTGCATTTATGAAACCAAAATAGAAGTCACAAATGCCTACCACTGAAATCTGGCCTCGTCAAACATTTCATAAGAAGTTAATTTTTGATTAGAGAAAGCTGCATCAATGCATCCCCCTCAAAGCCTGAGAACCACCCCTTTTTGCCTGTTTGGAACTGCTCATTCAACACATTTGCAGTTATCCTTCTGACTGCTATAGAATAAAAACCTTAAATTGAGAAATGAGACTCATTCTAAACAACAAACCAGGTACTTCAAAATGGTCTCTTACAGCAAAAATAGTTCTTATATATTGTTTGCATTACATTAAACAAAACTTATGCATAATATGTGGGTCATATCCACCCATCCATCCACACTTCCTCATGCCTTATCCCTAAAAGTGGTGAATGGAGTTTGACAAAATTTGGTGCTGACAGTCTACGATTAAAATTTTCAACCGAATATAATCCTTACTTTAAATGCATCTCAAGCCAAACCAACATTGAATAGCTCTGTAATAATAGATTTTTATCTGCAGCAAACAAACATAACCAATGCGGTACATAAAATAAGAAAATAAACTGAAATAAATATTCTTTTTCCTCTTCATTATTCAAATTTTTAATTAGAGTATATTTCCTTGTTTGACATTTCTGTTGAACATATATATAACTCTATCAGGAGCAATTTACAATAAATTATAACTACATCAGTCGTACTCACCATCCCTATCAAAGGATTTACACATGCCTTGTGGACTCAGCACTCCAAGACGTGAGAACTGAAGAGAGACATATGGATGGAGACAGAGGTTACACCCTCCCACAATAGCAGCATTACAGTGTCCATCCCGGATGGACTTATATGCATGCTCCAGAGCATACATACTAGAGGAACAAGCAGAGTCTACTGTGTAGCTGGGACCTGCAACATGTCATGATTATAAAATTCCATATAGCACTATTTATTAAAAAAGAAGAACAGATAGTCAAAATAGTTGTGTAAAAACTTAGGGAAATTTTGAATGTGCCCATTGGCAAGGTTCAGTCCAGAATGGTGAAGAATTAAACTTTCATCTTTTAATACAAATGAACATGTTTTAAAGGCACGAGAAAAAGTGATTATAATTAATCTCCAAAAGTATTGTACAATGAAAATCACTGACATTGTTTCTACCTACCACCCAAGGTAGTAGGGATACCATGATTATGTTGATGGTAACAAGGAGTAGAAACCAACCACAATAGTGTGGTCCCCAGTAGCATGATATTCATACAAAGTGTAATGAAACTTTCTTAATTATTTTCCATAATATTCATGTTTGTGAGTTAATCACATTATTTACTCACATGGTTCCAGAAACAGAACCTTGTTCCTTAAAAAGCAACAAATGAAAACGGTTATAAATTAACTGAATCAGATATGGCTTACCATTGATGCCGAGCCAGTAAGAGATACGGTTTGCAAGCATGGCTCGGCTGCAGCCTGTGATACCAAATCCATTTACTTGCAGTTTCTCATAAAACCAAGTCTTCTCTGACTCGCTGAAACATGCGCCGATAAAAACCCCAATTCTCTAAATAGTTCTTATATATTGTTTGCATTATGTTCAACAAAACTGATGCATAATATTTTTATAAAATCTGCCCATCCATCCACACATCCAGCCCATTTAAGTGTCGAGGATTTATACCTAAACAGGAAAATAAAATGATGCAGAAATACTGAAAATTACCAACAGATAATTCTATGTGATCACAAGGAGAACAAATTGGAAATGTGTGCACAGCGTAACAATTCTGGTGCGTTAACTTTGTTACTGGCTCTAGATTTTCAATGCGTGAATACTCCATCATAAGTTATGGGAGAGGCTGTTTGTTCTGTAAAAATATGGCCTTTGCAATTGAAGTCAGTGACATAAGATTTGTATGGGGTCAGTCATTTGTGCGGGTGAGGTGTCTGTTGCCTATCTGATGAGATTATGACCACCACGGAGGATTCCACCAAATGGTTGGATGGGCAGGGTGACTGGCTGGGGATTCTCAGAGCTCTTACTGACATACAGAATGAGGGCCATATTGTATGATTTTTATCAAACGCAGAATGTGTCAAAATATTCTAGTGAAACTCCCCAAATTACATTTTATGAAATCGGTTCAGTATTTCTTGAGTTGTTACATACAACACAGTCAGGCAGAAAAATATGGAAAAGCTAACTGAAGAAATTTTGCAACTTTAGTCACAAACGTGCCAAAAAATGATACTTAAAATATCTTAATTTTTAGTAGGTACTTGGAAAACTAACATGAATAAGAAATGCCTGTGTAGATAGTACTACGATAGAAAACTTGCACTTTGGTGCACTAAGCAGTTCAACACACACATTTTGTAAGTTGAAATGAAATAGCATGAGAGTGTCAGACCATTGTCTGTATTACACCTGCAAATTATAACATCAATTAAACAATTTTTAGCTGTAAAGTTGCTCACCTGCATCAACAATGGCCTCATACGTTTTCTCCAGCAGCATGCGACACATTGGGTCCATGGTTTGTGCCTGTTTGAAGTGGACACCGAAAAATGATGCATCAAACTTGCTCACATCCAAAATCTTCCCTGTCCTCTGGGGTATCTCAGGATGATCTGTGTACAAAGTACTGAACTCATCAGGGTACATACAAGCATTCAAATCTATGCCTATTAGTTTTAAATTATTAATTAATTAATTAATAATTAAGCAGAGATGTTAATGCAACTTGTGAAAGAGCAATGATGTAAAATTATCACTGGGCATCTATCATCTTATATTAATTATACACATCCATGTAATGTTGTATCTCCTCTGCTCTCCATATTTAATTCCTTATTTGCAGTCAGGTACATCAGAAGTATTCTAATTTTGAGGAAATGTGCTCAGGAATGTAAAATGTAAGTAGGAGGAGAAGAAGAAGAAGAGTCCCTCACTTCAGATATCCCTTGCAGTAATCACAATTTTAACCTCCTGCCCACCTCAACAGGAAACATCTTGTATTTAATTGTTACTAATTCCTCAAATTTCAACTTCATATGTGTACAGGTCTTGAGAGAGAAGATTAGTGGTACCAGAATTGTTTCAACAAGTGGCAGTTTCCTGGAATCATCGTGTTTAATAACAGGTAAAAACATTTGATTAAGATTTTTAGTTTTTACAGAAAGAATTAATCACATATTTTTATGATCTGAAATAACAAGGTGGTTTTCTTGCTGAAAATTCAAAACCCAATGCAACTTTTTATATAAAATAATGTAGCAAACAGATGCACACACCCAGCTTCCAGCGCCGATCATCATCTGTCACCATGTCCACTTTGTTCATCAGATTATCCTGGAGATGGTATACATTTCCTGAGTCAGGGAAATAGCCAGCCACACCTGAGATGACAACCTCTTCTCCAGGGGGTGGATGTGCTAGTCGGATTCCAGCCTGAATATAATCAGGAACAGCTTGCACTTCTGTCTTTTGTTGTGGAGCCATTTTGTCTCACTGCAAATAAAACAAACTGTATCACATAAGCATTTCGCTACATCACACATAGATCCACAATGTTGTCCTGCATCTAAGAGCGACAGCACTAATACGTATAAGGCGCATCAAAGTAAAGCTCCAAAAATTTGTAACCTCATCACTACACCAGATGGAGATACATGGAGAGACACACTCCAGCCATCTTTAAGAACATAACCATAAAACAGTCTTGCCTTACAAAATGCATAAGGGAAAGGTATGCCACAAACAACCATATGCACCACTGGCTGACTGAAACTAAAAACTGAATAGAATCATTGTTGTTAAATGACAGTGCTATGTACAAGGAGGCTGAAAATTTCAGGTTCTTGTGGCGATATGTATTAAGACGGCAAATGCTCTCATGATCGAAGTAATAAGTTTCTCTGAAACTTCATCGAGCTTATAGTATTCTATATGGTGGAACATCCCAAAAGACAGCCATTTTCAACGTCCCTTAAATCTTACTTCAGCATAGGTATGGGACCTTCCTTCCTAAAGCCAAAATAAGGCTAACAAGATATTACTAATCTATGTTCATTAGTTTTTTTTTTGTCTATGACTGCCACTGGGGTTATAGTGGCCAGGGAATGAAGCTGACCACTTAGCTCCAGCTTGTACCAAGGTTAAGAATGCATGGAGCTATTACACCTCGACTACCACATTCATTGCAGATAAGAATTCTATTGTTGACAAAATTATAATAGCTGAATCTTATTGAACAGAAGTTTAAACATATTAATAAAACAAATACTAATGAAGATATATGAACTTATACTTCTAAGTAGAAGTAAAATAAATGGGCCTATCCGAAACAGTTAATACTAGATTATCTATAGATATAAAAAAACATAACATAAAAATCTTACTAAAATTATATAGATTACGGTTGATTATCTAGGTGAGCTCCTAGGGCTTTAAAACCACTGTTTCGCGATTTATTTAGCGATGTCATGTCAGCTTCTTCGACTATGTAGCGATGAATTAATGATGGCAAAATGATATAAGAATGAAGTACAAGGAAGCAGACGTGGTCCATTACCAGGTACTGTGTCAGTATTTGCCGCCATTGACAACAAAATTTTGTCACAACAGTTGGTGTCCCGGTTGCAAACTTCAAAGAAGTTGAGTGCTAACCACTGCGGTGCAACACTCCGCATACTGAACTGGTTCCGGTGTACGTACAGAACGATCATTTTATTTGTAAGCCCATCTACAATGAACGCCAGGTATGTTTTAGCCATAAATAACCTCGTAGAGTTCCAGGCTGCCGACAGTTGTTTAAATGTCCTTGGGTTCACAAATAAAATTATCACACTGTAGTTATAAAACAATTCAGTTTGTTCAAACGATAATGACAGATTAGAGTAAACAACGTTATTGTCTTCGTATAAGAATCCTTCATCAAGCGTTACATCCTGCACAAACTTCAGTCGGACAGTTCAATACAAAAATACAATTAACATATCACGCTCGTAGCATGTGAAGGGCCTATATTATAACTGTTGGAAAATGTATTTTAATTTATGCATGTGATAATATACAAGATCTGAGGAGGCAAAGGCCTCCCCTACATGATTATACTTCACACCCCATCAAGACATGCACCAGTTTAGCTTGCATGTTTGTTGTCAATAATATGAATTCCAGAAAACTTCCGATCTCCTCTACCTCATGACGTAAGCACGGCCTAGCTTCCGAAGCCTCGCGTCTTTATCCCAATATGAATTCCAGAAAACTTCCGATCTTCTCTACCTCATGACGTAAGCACGGCCTGGCTTCCGAAGCCTTGCGTCTTTATCCGAAGATGAGACGATAGAAAAAGTCCAAAATATGCAAATGTATATTAATATTTGTTTATTTGGTCCTGCTTCTGGGTTTATTGGTTTTGAAGCGCACGAAGGCTGAATTGCAGTGGATTAGGAATGTCGTAAGAGTCTGAGAGAAGCCATTCACAATAATGCAGATCCTATCGACAATCAGATGCAGCCTAAGATATCTACGGAAACCCCTTGCAGGCGAAACACAAGACAACAAATCAACTACATCTTTAAACATCTACATCACAAGAGTTCTAGTCACCAACTACAAGAATATTTTCCCAAATATTCCCGTGACCATAACAAAGCGAACGCGTGCTTATATCCTTTTACCCTTTGTTAGTAATTCAGACAAATGCATTACATAGTTGTTCGATTTTCTCGGAACTCTGGAAGACGGCACATTTTGGTACAACTCCTGTCTTTAGCAACACCAGCATAACTACACTGCCAACTTCTGAGGCGGGAACTACTAGCACAAATCACATTACGTACCTCAAGTCCTATCTATGTTAAGTTGTTTGGGCGATTATGAATATAGGATTCCGGACTTTGAGAGCTTCTCGTGTTGTGTTTAAATAAGAAGAGTGGACTAAACAGCTTGGTGCGTCCTCATGTTGCGGTTGGATACTTCAATGTAAGGCTAGTGGTTTAAATATCTTAAATAAGTTATCTCGAACAGCCGAGAATGGGTGGTCTTCCTGATAGAGAGTTGGGCAGGGAGCTAACAACTCCTCACGCCAAATTTTGTCGCAACACATTAATAGTCTGTGGCTCTGAAGACAGAATATGGAATTTCTTTAGCAATCGATCGTTCTATCTCAACTTTATGACAGAAATTTGGTATATGTTAATTCCCACTTCAAACTGTTTATTTTTAAATACAATAAAATATTAAAATACTCTGAGTAGTATCAAGATTTCTGTATTCTGTTGTTTATCATACCACACGGCGCAACAACCCAGAAGATATAAATCTTCATACTCACCGAAGATAAAACCTCAAATCATACACTCTGAGTAATACTTTACTGTTTCCATGAATTCGGCTTTTATATTAAAATCAAACAAGTATAAATAATTTAGCAGATGTCTGTAGGTGTTGCTCTTTATCGAAAAATTTCCCCATGAAAACTAAAATACGGGAATAATTTAACAGCAGGGTCTTAACGCATTTCTGTATCAGTAAACGTACAAAACAACTACAGAACACTACATGGAAAGAAAGTAAAAAAGAACACTTGCTTGTTTCACTCTAGTGATTTGTGTCGATAACCAGAGCATTACGAACTTACGCTGTGCCCGTATCCTCCACGGTGATTTCTCCTCACTACACTGAGGTACCTCAAAATACTCTGATAATTTTATTGAACCGCAGATTCCCACACGGTCAGGTCAGATGAGGTGATGTGAGTGGCCCGGGTAAACAGGAAGCGATGAACGTGTCTTGTACATCTACATACAATTTTAACCGCATTAATTAAGCAAGTCTCTTCTAAATTCAAACATGGTACAATGAACTCCAATTCTCTTCCGCTTTCATCTGTGAGGTCATTAAGTTCAGAGCAATCTACATTCTATACTTTGTCACAGAGTAAGTCATTGTTTCCTGAAAGGTAAGAAACCAACGACAAGAAAATCTGGTCAAGTCTGGTAAGCCCTGTTCCACAGACAACACGCTGCCAATAGAGAAATATAAAACAGAACACCGTTTTCGGTGACGTCATGTGGTCTTGCAGATCCTTGCAAACGTTCATGCGGAATGTAGTCTCCACCTCCTCCGAAACGTTGGTAATCAACCAGGAAATAACAAGATGTCAGAACCCCGACGAACCACAATAAACACTTTCACCCCGTGAGAACATATTCAATGTTCATTATGGATAAATATTGCCTATTCATTGTCGCAATTATTAATAAACTTCTTTTCCTTGAAGATATCCGTCTTCTGTGTTATTGCGCTGTGTAGTCTGGTCGATGTTAACCAACGTTTCAGAGGTCATACTGCCTCCGTCATCAGGGCGATGAATATGCCAATAGGGTGTGAGGAGCTGGATTTATAGGCCGGGAAGTGAAAGGTCCTTGTTCCCCCCATAGGTTCTGCGCATTTACATAGACGCCCGTAAAATCAAGTCGTTCCTTTTCCAAAAAAAAACTGGGTGTAGGTACTTTGACACGGGGGATGGCCTGTCCTTAAGCTTCAGGAGACATCGGTCTGCCTTCAGGCAGCCAATATTTAGCAATCAGTTTTATCAGCTTAACATAATAATCCTACAACAAAGGTGAACTCAAAAAATAAACAAATGAAAAGGGGAAAAAAGAAGTGCGAGATTTTAGGGTGATTTTATAATTTGCAGGTGTAATACAGACAATGGTCTGACACTCTCATGCTATTTCATTTCAACTTACAAAATGTGTGTGTTGAACTGCTTAGTGCACCAAAGTGCAAGTTTTCTATCGTACTACTATCTACACAGGCATTTCTTATTCATGTTAGTTTTCCAAGTACCTACTAAAAATTAAGGTATTTTAAGTGTCATTTTTTGTCACGTTTGTGACTAAAGTTGCAAAATTTCTTCAGTTAGCTTTTCCATATTTTTCTGGCTGACTGTGTTGTATGTAACAACTCAAGAAATACTGAACCGATTTCATAAAATGTAATTTGGGGAGTTTCACTAGAATATTTTGACACATTCTGCGTTTGATAAAAATCATACAATATGGCCCTCATTCTGTATGTCAGTAAGAGCTCTGAGAATCCCCAGCCAGTCACCCTGCCCATCCAACCATTTGGTGGAATCCTCCGTGGTGGTCATAATCTCATCAGATAGGCAACAGACACCTCACCCGCACAAATGACTGACCCCATACAAATCTTATGTCACTGACTTCAATTGCAAAGGCCATATTTTTACAGAACAAACAGCCTCTCCCATAACTTATGATGGAGTATTCACGCATTGAAAATCTAGAGCCAGTAACAAAGTTAACGCACCAGAATTGTTACGCTGTGCACACATTTCCAATTTGTTCTCCTTGTGATCACATAGAATTATCTGTTGGTAATTTTCAGTATTTCTGCATCATTTTATTTTCCTGTTTAGGTATAAATCCTCGACACTTAAATGGGCTGGATGTGTGGATGGATGGGCAGATTTTATAAAAATATTATGCATCAGTTTTGTTGAACATAATGCAAACAATATATAAGAACTATTTTTGCTGTAAGAGACCATTTTGAAGTACCTGGTTTGTTGTTTAGAATGAGTCTCATTTCTCAATTTAAGGTTTTTATTCTATAGCAGTCAGAAGGATAACTGCAAATGTGTTGAATGAGCAGTTCCAAACAGGCAAAAAGGGGTGGTTCTCAGGCTTTGAGGGGGATGCATTGATGCAGCTTTCTCTAATCAAAAATTAACTTCTTATGAAATGTTTGACGAGGCCAGATTTCAGTGGTAGGCATTTGTGACTTCTATTTTGGTTTCATAAATGCAGAGATTTTCTTTATGAGGCAAGTACATATCAGCTGCTCAAAGAAAGTCCTGTGCTATAAGATGTGTCACTTAGTAATTCAGTTAAATAATTTTAATTAATAAGAAATTTTAATTTGCTTATAGTTGTTGGAACTTGACATGATCAGTTGTTTCTGAAGGAGGAGGCATATTGACTTTTGGTTGCATTGTTTACACAGCCAATGGTTACACTAGAAGTGAGGCCATCTGTGTCATCTTTCTTCAGAAGGCTTACAATGCAAAACGTGTGTATGCAACTCTAGTTCATGCGAAGACTAACTGTGATGGATACAAAGAACAAGGCATCACGTACCCCTCTGGACAGATGCAGAAGGCATTGTTAGAGGAATTCTATCAGGAGTGTGCCATTAATCCCACTGTTCTGGACTTTGTTGAGGCACATGGGACTGGCACCAGGTCTTAAAATCGTGAAAATGAGGTCATTACTACCGTAGGTAGGGTCCTAACAGAGGAAGTGCTGGGCCATGTGAAACAGATCCAGGTTGACAAAATAAAAAGGGTCACTGTTGTTACTTGCAAATGATAGTTTTTAATTTTTAAATTCAAAATTGAACAATATACAGCTTATTAAATGCACATAATTAAAGAGGCTGTCACCTCCGCCTGTGGAGAGATACAAAATTAAGTTATAGGTACATGTTACATACTTCCATTGTATGCAAAACCTTTAAAGATAAACCTACTTGGAAAATTTTCTTTGATGTATTTTAATGAAAATACTATTATCTTGTCAAAGTGGAAACACCCATTTTAAAAGAAGAAAATAAGTTTTATATTTTTGCATTTGCCACAATTTTTATCTGAATTCTTTGTCATTAAATATTTTGCATCAAATGTGATGAGTAAATGATTTCCAGGTCCTAAATTACAAATATTTTCAAGATACCAGAAGCACAAATGCAACTCAGTTAAAAATAAGACAGAGTTCATGATCACACCTGAACTGCTTTTGAAAGCATTGGCAATTTTTTTAAATGCATTGTACATCAAAATTATATTTCATTAAAATGACAATAAAAAAAAATTCAATGGTCAGGAATCATAACATGCAATATTCTAAATCGTGTTCCATAAATTACAGAAACACCAGGATGTCAGTATGAGTCCAAAGGGGCCAGTGAACATAGGTCTGGAAATCCTTCTGTAAAAGTTTAAGAGCACATTATGTTGATAACTTGGTTAAGTCAGCATGATGAACAAAGCTGTTTAACATGTGGACAATACGCACCTCCGAAATGTTGATCAACTTCTACAAGACTACATGGTGCAACATCCCAGAAGCCTGTCATCTTCATACCTGCTGCCATGAGAATCTGAAATCTCAAAAGGTATTGGCTCCCTTATCACATTGAAGCAGGCACCTGTGTTTCTCTGGAGAGACAGGCCAAAAATACATTTAGTGCTGATGCAACTCTACTCAACAATATGGATTCACACTTCAGAGGCAAACATTGTTTTGTTTCCTTGTATCTCATTAGATATACAAGAACAATACTAATTTAATCAAAGTCTGTTATTTTTACGATAAAGCACAAGGTGGATGTAAATCGTGCCTGTACTCATTTCATGCATGACACAGAACATTTATAAAACTGGTACTGATGCAGGAATCAGATTCTCATGTGAAGATTTGTCACAGGGGGTTCACAGATAATTCCTACAATTAATGAATTTTGCTTCTGGATGTGTCTATATTGTAATGTACATTTATTTTCAGCAGAGACAGCTGTACTGTGTCCGCACATCAATCAATGCCAACAGCAATATACAGTTCAAGTCACCAATGCATGCAAAGGTCACTGTCTTCACTGTTATAATATAACACTGCAAAGACAGATGTGCTCAATAAAAAATTGATCCACATAAGCGGGAAAAGCCACATTCTGAATATGCAACATGAAATAACATTCAAATCAAATTTCTTTCATTCGTAAATCATTTTGTTTTGAAATATTAACATTACCTTTGTGTTAAATATGTATACAATCAAACCTACTTGTACTGAAATGACACTATCTTTATTTATGCCCTTTGTTTAGTTTCTCTGATTCCTTTTCTCTTCCAAGTTCAATGGCATGAGAATTGCTAATGACTATGTATGATCTATGAAAGAATACAGGAAGTAAAAGTCATGTAGTGCTGTGTCAGTTCTCAAGGCTTTAGAAAGATTAATCCACCACCACGTTGATTAAATAAAATAAACCTTAGACACAACTAAAATCTCAACACAGGGCACAAGAGGTGTTCAATGGAACCAAAGTTGTATTCTGCTGTGAAATATTCTGTATAGATGAAAATTTCATGAAAATGTGAAGTTAATATTCAATATCAGACAAATTTAATGACGAAACTTACATGCGTTCACACAATAGTATGGTAACTACATGGAAAATCACAGCTAATGGCTTTGAAATTATAAAGGTAGAGGCAGGAAGTGGACAGGAAGTGTTACGTCTATGTAAATACTGTAAATTATATTTAACCCATGTCCTCTAAATGTCAAACCCAGCTACTGAAGAAGCACAATTAATTTCTGAATCCATCACAAAAAGCTAGCTAAGTAACACCTGAGGCTGTGTTAACTTGTATTTATTACTTTCACACAGACATCCAAATGAATAAGGAATAATCAACAAGCCTTCTATTTCTGCATAAGTGAGACATCTGTTGCAGGTAATACATTGTCTGTTTAATTATCAAGCGACAGCTCAGTGTTCACATATCATGTTGGAAGTGTTTTCTTCCAAAGTGCTTCTTCAGTGGTCCAATAAGGTGTAAGTCGTTACTTGCAGGGTTTGGGCTATAAAACTGCTACTGGAGTTTGTTCTGAAACAGGCTGTATGGGGTGGGCAATGTTGTAGAGAATAATCACTTTCTTTGTGAGCAACACGTGGTGTTTCCTTAAGACAGCTTATTTCAGGTGTCGGTGTTGTGAAACGGCAATATGCATTCACAGCAGACTGCATCACATTCCACAGGTATATTTCTCTGTCTCGGAGGTAACAGACCAAGTTTTGCAACTATACAAATAAAATGAGACAGCATAGCTCAGTCAGTATAGTGACTGCCTACGGACTGGACGACTGAGGTTCAATCCCCGACGGGGGCAGAGGATTTTTCCTCTAGACTCTGCATCCAGACCAGCTCTGGGGCCCACCCAGCCTCCTATCCAATGGGTACCAGGGTTCTTTCCTGGGGTAAAGTGCGGCCAGAGCGTGATGCTGACCACTCACCCCAATCTAGTGCCAAGGTCAATAATGAGTAAGAGCTATACCTGTTCCTCCCCCCAAGCGCCTACATGGCACATAGTGGGACACCTTTACTTTTACTTTATAAACTAATAAAATTAGTTTAATATTGTTTGTAAGAAGACTGTTAGTCACAAGAATCTAAATAAATAACATGCACCAAACACCTTTACCTTGACACTTTCTTTACTTGGAACAAATATGCTTATCTCTATATCTTCCATGCAGTTTTTTTAAAACATAACCTTAATTTGTCTAACTAATGTTAAAGTGTTACAAGTTTCTTTGTTCAGCAAGTAATTCCTCTTGTCATCAAAAGACAATTTCCAATCTCATGCATAACACATTGCTTAACATGCCTTGCATCCATCAAATAAATGCACAAAAATGAATTATGAGATAATGAAGTATTACTTATGTACCTAGAGTTACAGCTCTAATGTATATATGCAGCAAAATATACAAATATATCGATGTGTTAATTTGACATTTTGTTTGTGTATGTGCTTATATTCTATCTGGTCTTGGCAGTTTATATTATTCTCTCTCTAGTCACCTCTTGAGGTGTCAAAACTTTTGTGTTACTTACCTGTGACTATAACATATACTTTTAAAAAGTCTTCCTAGCCAGATTCTGTGACTCTAATACTGTAATCACAACCAAGGCAATTCAGTCCAAATTCTACAAAACACTTTCATTAATACATTTTAACTGGTTTCTTAATGTCAATAATGTCCCCCACATTTGTGCATGCAAGGAAAAATGACAAAAAATTCCATAATGTATTATAGACTATGCTGTATTCCACTGCTGTTCTCCTTATGTGACCTTACCTGCAATGTTTCATGTTTTATGCTCTGTTATACTTATTAAAGTGTTACAGTTCAAGTTTAGATGCATGAAGAACCCTCAGTGTAACCAACACAATCAAATATATCTCTTAGAGAGAAAAGAATGTCATGCATCAAAAACTTCCCTCCAAAATAAGCACATTACTGGAATTTACTATCTGATCATCTTCAAACACATGCCAGTTTACATGCCTTACAGAAGGAAAAAGCTGTAGAGAATAGAATAATATCTAACTCATTAAAAGGATACATGCATATATTTATACAAGTTCATGACATTATTCAAGTCAATAACTGCTACTATCTCATGAACATATCTCTAACAGTATCCTTATATCTCGGAAATGTATTCCTCGCAAACATGCAAGTCTACCTATACACTTAGTGTCACATCAGTATGATGCATAATACAGCTGAACAATGGCAGAGGAGATCAGCTTGCAAACCTCATGATCCTTCAAATGATGACAAATTCAAGAGATTGTGTATACAACAGAGATGATCAGTAATGGAGACATGGACATCAAATTCTTGCAACAGCAGATTTCTTCAAGATACTGGGGCAAACTCACAGTCACAACACTATGGTATACACAAACAGGAAAATGTGGAAGATCTGCTTCCGCACATCCAAAATCTTTGTCCATGAAGGCAAGTAACAAGATTACAAAATTCCCTGTATGTGCTAGCTGTGTTTAAAGGTATTACAATCCCAGGCTATCTGTGCCTATCTAAAACAAATTATGACTACAGCTGTGACTTGTGTAAATAGTCGGTCCTATGCATGAATAACTATATGAACACCCTAAAAATGGCATTACTCTAAAATGATGGTTGAGCCATTAACCTATACAAATACATAAGAAATACAGCACACACTATAAAATGAATCATGGAAGATAAGTTTTAGTTCAGACCTACAATCTTTGTGATATCTACAGATATCAGGTTGTTATGCGTTCTTTGCATAAAGTGAATGGTGAGAACACACTATGGGCAGGTCGTGTCTGTCCAGTCAATTCAACTTGAGAACCACTGGATGGATTAGAATGACATTTGATGTGGAGGTTGTACTATTCTGCACAACCTCAACATCATATTTTTGAATAACCTATGACTGGTAAAAACAAATTGAAAACAGAAGAAATTCGTAAAGTAGACAATGAGGTGCTGTGAGCTGGTGACCAAAGTGGGAACTACTGTACAAGGTGAATTTAATACCTCTAAACACACACTACAAAGAGCACATGAGAATATTATGCGTATTCCAGTATTAAATACACTTTCCAAGCTTGTTCTTCTCACTATTAAACTTATGTATCAAAGTAATATCATCACATTGCCATTATTTCATGAGCAAGTAAGACAAAGTGCTTCCACTGTTCTTCTGTTTCTTGTAAGCAACTACTATGTATGAGAAAAGCTGGTGTCAAATATGTATCCCTGTCTGTTGGAATGTTAGAAATCATCATACGAAAGCAAGGTAACATCTGACGGAGTATGACACCTTAGTCTGAGAAGATCTACAACCCAAGCCTTGTCCGCAGTACAGAAGTTAAATAAAATAAAACAAAACCACATATTGCGACTTAAATTATAAAATGTGGACACTGCAGTTCAATTCCCAATAAATCACGTGAAGGTACAAATGATGATAAAATTCACTGCCTGATTTCATCAGTCCCCAGGTTTCATAAAATAAATAAACATAAAAAGTATACTGAAAATAGCTGTAACGCCTTCCTCACTGAAACTTTTATTTTACATCAAACATACATAACACACCATCTTAAAATAAATTTTCCGAAAGAAATAAAATACAAAAATATGAACAGAAAGCTAGCTCTTTGAACGCCAAGAACTTTATAACAACTGGTCCAGTTCAGTGAGAAATGCTACCGCACTCTTATAATTTAACGATGGGAATGCAGCAGGAAAAAAATAAAAAATAAAATCCACCACTTGCAGCTCCAAAGTTCCCAAACGACGGATCTTCGAACTCATATGCATCTTCATTCGTCCCCAACTGCAGTATGAAAAAAAATAAATAAATAAAAAAATAAACAAAAATTGGAACATTTAACATAGTACTGTCTCAGTGACCCGTGAATAAGTTTGGGAATGCAATATAAAATAAACTGTATTCTCATTATGATCATTAAAAAAATAATTATGAGTAAAGTCCCAACATGACAGGAAAATTGGAGATCAGGAAATATCAGACCAGGAAAGCGTGCTTTTCTATCATCACTGCTGTAAGAATGTAGGAACCCCATTGCTTGTCTCCCCTTTCCTAGATGTTTATGAGTGAGTACATCTACTAACTTTAGTTCCAGTTGTACATATTGTAGCCTCCGCCCATGCCAATGGGATTGTACCGGTTATGAGATTTATCAGGCCGCATGACGCCGCTGTAGCTTCGGATTCCCGAGTAGCCACCGACGCCACCCCGCACCATGCCCCCTCCTCGCCCGACACCCCCTCGACCCCGGCTTCCTGCGCCCCCTCCAACACAATAACAACACATCACGCAGCAATGTAATACTTTATCCTCTCTCTCTCACACACACACAATATAATAATACAGAATGAATCTGAAACATCAGAATGTACAACAATTTACATACAGTACAGATACAGCTAGTATGTATGTACCCTTCAGATATTATACATACATAAACTGCCTGAACTGCAGAAATACATTAACCTGAAGAGCACATAATGAGTCTATGTACAAACTACTAGTCTGATTTCACTTATAAAGTAGAAAGAAAACAGAAAAATGCTTCTGTCAGCAACACAAGCACTAATATAATTCTTATATTCAATATTAATGTATTATTATTATTATTATTATTAAAGTGAAATAATGATGGAATAATTTCCTTTGTACATTGGGTGACTTCTTCGATTTAAACATATGAACATTACCTCCAGTTCCTTCTTCACTGGAATATAAACAAAATTGCAACTGTCCATGTTTGATTAAAAATCAATTACAACATTGTCTACATAGAATTACATTACATGAAATAAATCTTCTGTACACTTTTCATGACAATTTAAAAAACAAACAAAAATTGGACACTCGACTCAAAATCAAAGTGGGGCACCAGTTAGAAGAGAATATCACAACTCTGCCTACATGACAGGAGTAACACCAATGATATATAGAAGGGCACCTACCACACTGACAGAACTATGCAGGCAGCCCTACTGAAAGCTATATATCCTCATGCTTTGATGCTGAAGCCAATTAGTAGAGCACTGACAAGCTGTAAGAATATTTAATTATCAATGTCAAATAAATAAACAAATTAAAAGTTTTTGTTTGTTTTTTAAATAAGGGTGCCATTGATTAATACTGATATGTTCTTTTCTTGGTATACAAACCCTCGCCTCCTTTTTGCACAAGGAAGAAAGAAATAAAAATGTAGCATCAGTTCCTTCATTAAAAAAATCAGGTTCAGTAAGTTGAGTGTCTACATGCTATAATAAAAAAGCACAAGAAACAGTCCTGCATCAAAACTTAATGATAATAAGTGTTACAACCAGATTAAGAGCCTACACATAACACACACTGTCACATATTTGCAGCATTTTACTTGTTACCCACAATATCTTTTTGCAGTTTTTAATGAATGCAGAGTGCTGCATTTTACAATAATATTTCTGATAACATGTCTTCTTATACAGTTTTATTTCAGCATCAAGAAAAACACCACCACTACCACTACCTCTATTTATGATCACAATGGAAGCTTCCAATTCCACATACATACATACACACACACATAATGAGCTGTATGAGTAGCTTTCCTGACTCATCTCAACATTTGTCTTTTGGCTCATCTTCTGGTTATGACCTCCAACTCACTGGTCTTATGTAGCATACCTCATAACTATCATGTTTTAAACAAAATTAAATTTGGGACTCAATGAAAAAATTCTACTGATCACAGCTGCAGGACTGTTTCATTATCACCTTCCAACATCACAAAATTTATAAGGTCAATAAGGAGGAGGTGCCAAAGAAACTCAAGTGTAGCACACAAGAGGATGACTTATAGACAGGGCTGGTCTTCTACAGTAAGAAAGAAGTGCTCAAGATATGGTTCTGCCTCCACAAAATACATCATTTATCCCTATGAAAATAATCATGCAAAAGTCTCATCTTTGAGAAAGCGGGAGCACTGCCCCCTGCCTGAGCACTGCAGCCACCCACACAGCAAGTTTCAAAACATTTCAACCACGTAGGCATAAATAGGAGGATAATACTGAAATTAACTGAGAGGAAAACAGGACGTGAAGACAGACTGGCTCAGGACTGGGTCAAATAGCGGACTTCGGGAAATATGGTGATGACTTGCAAAACTAGGAAAACTAACAACATGAATAAATATCAACCACTCAAAGAAGAACATACATCATGTAATTAGTTTAAAACTGAAAATCAATATAGTCGATGAACATGCAGCACTTCTGACTGCAGTTTTATCATGCTTTCACAGCAGTCTAACATCTTTTTAAGTGATGGTACAGACATTCTCAGCAAATAAATTCATGCAAATACAAACTAGTGTAAACATACACCTCAAATAAACATTGGAAATAAGACTGACATTCTTCTAAAACAAATAATTACAGATTATTTACTTTTGTTAATCAACACAAACATACAAAAAACCTGACATCACTCAATACTTTTTGTGAACACCCTGAAACATTTTGTACACCCCCAAAAGGTTCACAAACCAAGTGTGGGAAATCACAGACACATTAACATCCATGTAAGACCTCCAGCTTCTAATTAATTTTAAACTAAACATAATAAATACTTTGTAATATATTGTATATATTCCCATTTACTACCATAAGCTTGTCATAAAATTATATTTTCACTTTCTAAAAATGATAAAATATATGTAAAATGCAGTATGACATCATTCAGGCAATATTATCCTACATGAAAGATAAAGAAGGCTAAAATTAATAATTATGTATGCCATTGGTGGTGGGTCTGTATGAGTTAATACATACAGTGCAATCCTAATCTAATGTTATACATCTACAACCCATCCCATTATCTCACTGCCACTTACAGTTTTCTCACTTTAGTGTTGAATTCCTTGTTTTCCAGAGAAATTTTAAATACAATTTCACTCTACACCCTACAGCATGACCAGAATTTGAGGAAATGGTAAAGTGCATAACTGAGTAACAGTTCTGTACACATACAAGTAACTTTACAAAAGAAATGCTTTCTTATTTCACCTTAACTGATAACACATAGTATATTAAAAAACAACCACCTCTGACTGCAGAGTTTATAAACAAATGCTAACAAGTAACAGTCAGTAATGTATGTAGTAATCATACAAGCCAAGATGAACTCTTTCACAGCCAGAATTCCAAACACCCAAAGCACGCACGCACCCACAAAAAAGGTTTAAATATGCTGAGTATTGAGATTTCAGATTCTCAAGTTGGCAAAGATGTTGTTTACGGCTTTCTGGATTGAGACACCATGTAGTCTTGTAGGTGGTTGTTACCAACCATTTTAAAGAATGGTGCCAATACTACTGAGTATTTTTTTAAAATTTTTGTTTGAAATCAATTTTCTCACAAATGAAACATTCAAATACCACACTAATGTAGGCAGGATGTCTGCCTCTATGAACAGTCCACAACTGCATATATCAATTCAAAATGCTGAAATATTATACAAACTCTTTACCTCATTCTAAATGATCTTGGCACAAACCAACTATACGGAGCAGAATCATTCTTTAGAAGTGGGCAGTACATTCAGCTAGGCAAGACACTCGCCACCTTTCATGGAATCTAAAAGTTCACTCCCATGTTCACAAGAGCCCATCAACAATCCTGATCCTGAACCAGATTAATCCAATTCATAACCTCCCTTCACTTCACCTCCCACCTGTTTAATTTTTCAAGTGGTGTTTTTGCCACCAGGCTTTCCAACAATTTTGTACGCATTTCACATCTCCCACAAACACTACATGCCCTACCAATCTCATCCTATCACTTTACCCCTCTTTGGTCCAAATATTCTCCACAGCACCCCGTTCTCAAACACCCTCAGTATGTGTTCTCCCATTAATGTGAAAGGCCAAGTTCATATTCAAAATCAAAAGATAGTTTTGTATATTTCGATTTTCATGTTTTAGGTAGCAGATGGGAAGACAGAAAATTCTGAATGTATGGTAGCAAGCATTCTCCATATTTTAATCTACTTTAAATTTCTTTGTGTGAAGGCAATTTTAATTTGTTACCTTCACTCTTAACACTTGATCTTGGTACTGCAAGGGTTAAATACTTGAAAGAATAGAAGAAATGAGCATGTTAGGTGGCATTCAGAAGTGTTTAAAGGCAACACTGAAGAAGGAAGCACTGTTTGCTGCTTGGTTAAAACAACACAAATGGGAAGAAGACATAGATGTGCCATACAGCAGAGCCAATGGCATGATGGCAAGGTGATTCTTCAAGACCAAAGAATAATACATCTTAAATCCTGACTTTTACAAATCCAAAAGCTCCTGATGTACATTATCTTACAAATACTTGGACTTATACTTTTCTGCAGAGATCACATGGTGCAAATCAGGTCATATGACTTCATGATTCAGCAGTCAGGACTTGATCTGTCTCGTATTTGCAGTAAGCATTTTATTGACAAGTGTTTTGTCAAAACACGGCCAATATAGTAAATCCTCGATTTAACGGATTTCAGATTTAACAGACGCTATCTGGTATTGCCAAATGTTTTCTGGACAGGAGTCATAACAAACATTTTCAGTTTTAACAGACAAAGTTCATTAAAACCGAAAATGTATGCTAATGACTTTTGGATCTTTTTTCAACTTAATTATCTCTTCACATTGTAGTGTTTAAATAAACCTTGTGTCTTTGAAGGTGTCCAGTTCATATTACTAACCTGCTTAATGGTATTCCTAATGGAAATGATGGCACTGCAGAAAGAAATGTGCTATTTAACGGGGCAATCAGCATTACCAGACACCCCTTCCCCCTACTAGTCCATTAAATCGAGGGTTTACTGTACCTGACATACTAGAGAATAACACTGGAACAAATAACACTGACATTTGCAAAATTAGCAACTTTATGGAGAAGGAACAGTGTGTACAAAAGAGGCTTTTGGGTTTGTAAAGGGAGCTGAACAAAG
Source organism: Zootermopsis nevadensis (assembly GCF_000696155.1). Next base: position 1,466,388 of record NW_019059848.1, on the reverse strand, counting down.
CAGCAAAAATGTTAGAACAACAGAAAATCTGGTCTTGCATGAGTTCCAAGAACTAATATAAATGCAAAAAAGTTACTGAAATGGTCAGAAATGACTTAGACTGTTCAGGAAACAACGGAAGAACTAAAAATGAAAAGAAAAACTGAGACTGATTACAATCAAAGATCCAAACATGAAGAATGTTTTTACCAAAATGGTACCAAAAAACTTCAGCAGTGAGCAAAAGGTAGATAAGAAAGTAGCCCAGAAGCATCAACAAGACAGTTGGAAGAATCTGACCTACACGATGGGACCTGGGTCTTCCAACAAGGCCCACAAATAGAAGCCAGAATCTCCAATGGAAAAGCTGGACGGACACACACACACACACACAACACTACCCAAACCATGCTGACCTCTTTCTTGATATCAGACACATTAGGAATAGGTATGAACATATCCATCATCAATTTGTTTCTCCAAAGTAAATAGTCAACTAAGCATTCTACCTTCAAATTTTGCAGACATTTATATGAGTGCATCATCAATAAAAATCAAATATTCAGCTGGACAAGCAGATTTTTCAGCATACTAATACACATTCTGACACAGCACTTTCAATAAAGTTTTGTGGCAGAAAGATCTGTGTTGGAACATCCACTCAACTTGCCTGATTAATATCTATAACACTTTATGTTCTCAGAATTAAAGACCGGCATGACATGGTCTCACTGTTAATCACTTGAAGACATTCAGAGCAATGTGACAACAGAGGACTTTCAGAAGTTACTTCCAGCAATGTCTTCCATGGCACAGACCTCAGAAATTTTGAAGATTAGTGACAACAGTTTTTCCTTATAATGTCATGTTACTAGTCAGATATCAAACATGTGTACCACACTCTACAAACATTAGATAAAAGCCATAATATTAATAATTTTAACCTATTCAGTACACCTGCCATCAGGCTTCATGATGGATGTAGAGGACGTAAAATTTGAGGTTATCACGGTGATGAGTATGAAGAAGACAGCAATCTTCAGATGCAGAGGACACTCCCCAAACATCAGTTTCATTTAAACGTGTTTCTTATAGAAAAAGTAATGCAACTAACTCCACGGAGCAGATTCTTTCTTGTCAAGCTGGTAGACACTCAGATAGTCAAGGAATTACTCTTCTTTTATGGAACCACAAATTTCATTATAGTGTTCACACGAGCCCACCATCGGTCATTATCCTGATTATTTATAAACAACTCTAGTTTTAAACATGCAAAATTGTGAACTGTGGTCATACAATGCTACATATACTACTGTAGGATCATGGAATCTGAAAGAATTACCTACTCCAGATACCTGTCCTGAAAACAGAGCTAAATAGAAGTGCTCTTAATGTACTCAAATGCAGAAAAAGGAAGTAAAGTTTCTTTTAAAAGCAGATATTTATGTACTTTGAAATCAAAAACCAATTATTTGATATAATTTATCTTTGCAAAAATAATTTTACAAACTCAATAAATGAAAAGGATGCTTTGGAAGCCCAGCCCTGTTCATAAAATAAAGAGGGATAGATGTGAAGTGAAAATTCAAGGAAACCAACTGCAAAAGCACAATCATAAAGGCTCCTTTTAGTAATTGGAGTATTGTTTCTTATCTTTTACAGTTATCAAATAAAACCCACATGACACACCATTTAAAAACTGTGTCAGAATTAAAATGTACGTTCACAATGGCATATATAATCACTGGATTAAGAGAAAACTGAAAGGTCCCATGAGAATCAATAATAAAAAACAAATCAGCACACTAATCAATACAAACAGCTCCAAATGCAATACTTTTCTAGCAAAATTTAAGTTTTTAAAGTCAAGGATAACACTATCAATTAACAATTCCTATGATACGTGCAAAACCAAACATACCAAAGTCTTAAAATCAGCAGAAGAGAGCCATTATGTTTTACATTTGCATTCCAAGGTATATGAAAAAAATGGGGAATGACATAGCATCTGGACCAATTTCAACACCGATGCATGAAACCGACGTACTCGGCAACAACATATAATAGCTGATGATGATGATGAAAAAACCACAGCATAGCACATTCACAATAAGAGATAAAAGCTTGGAAAAGTAATGCATAAAGAAAGTCAAAGCTGCTAGCAGTAGGATACTTACCTCTGCTCTGGTTATATCCCGCCTGCCAACCTGCATAATAGGCTGCCTTTTGTTTGCCATGCTCCTCTGCAATCTTCACTACTAATGGTTCAGTCCCATTCTCTGGGATAACACCATTTAGACTGTTTATAGCCTCCTGTGCTTCATCACGACGGTCAAACCTTTGTGAAAAATATTTTTTACTGCAGTAAGCAAACATTTTATAAGCCGACAAATTGTCTGCACAATCATACATGAAGAACAACAAGAAAACCTGCAGATGACAGCAAAACATTGGTCCTGTATGGTTACAAATTATTTTTCACAATGCTGATGAATACTTTGGAAGAACTGTTTTCCAAAACTGACAAAAGGAAACACAGACACAAGACTAGGAAAGAACTCACCTGACAAACGCTACACCCCGGGGCATGCCTGTTAGCTTGTCCTTCAGGAGGTTTTTCTGTACTATCTGTCCGTACTTGCCAAACAGCAAGTCCAGATACTGCTCTGTGATGTTGCTGCACCAACAAACAAAATTGATACAATATGCAAATCATATTAAAAAATTAATAATCAACATAAAAGCAGTTAATGTATTTAATACTGCCAACAAAATTAACACATTCACTGCTACATATTTAAATGCCAGTTTAAACTTCCAGATTACGTGACAATGGCTAAACAAACCAATAAATATTCGCAATTAGAATAATTCACTATTTAAAATTAATACATATTTTTCTTCCTCAAAGTGTTCATCATGATGTGTGGAAGTCTCTTGGTAATTGCACAGAACCTACTGAAGAAAAGTCAAGATGTTTAAAAGTCTAGCTAGAATAGTGTGAGCCATCACTGGCATGCCCGAAAACAAGTACTATTATCACTGGCAGTGAATGCTTTGTGTACTACAAGTGTTCTCAACCTTCTTGAGGCCTAGGGTCACATTCAACCTTGCTTACTTACTGACTTGCAGGCTACAAGATTTTAAATGAGGGCAACATATTGAAACTTCATGGAAATTTATTAAAAATGCTACACATGATTTAATGAGCAATGAGTTTCTTTGAATAGAGACTGCTATCACTGACAGTGAATGTTTTAAGTATTACAGTATTATTTATGTTCTCTTGGTTCACAAAAATGTGCCCAAAAAGGCAGCTCTCCCATGGTCCAGCTTCTGTATACAGATAAGATCACACTCCATCAATCTATTAATGTTTTTACAGGCAATCTGGTAACGCAAACCTTGAGCTATAAATCTCCAGGTATTTATTTTGTTATTACCAATTATTGGACTCGGTGCACTTATACTAAGAAATATGAGGTTAGAGCATTAAAAATGTCTTTTTTACATAAAATGAATATAAAAAGTATAGTAATTTTGATTCTTTAAACCAATATTTTATTAGAGAATTGGAGTACCCTGAAGACGAGGACGGTTTTGAAATGGTGTTTTCTCAAAAAAAACACCTAACATGGCTGGTAGCCGAAGAATAATTCATTAAGTTTAGTACATAATCCAGTTTCAAGAGCATTACAACACTTTTAATTTCTCCACTGGCCACTTATGGTGCAAATTTCTCACATCATTATGTCCATTACAACATTATGCCTATCACTTGCAAAGATAAGCAACTAATTCTAGGGCATACTAAATTAATCTAATCTATTATTAGTAACATGTACTATAAACAATACTTTTAACACACACATTTTACTCGTACCGTGGCAGGTTGGTGACATACAGGTTTGTTTCCTTGATCTCTTCACCACTTGGACGAGCAAATGATACCTTCAGTCGTTTGTTCTGCACCTGCAACCCGTTCAATGTGCCAATGGCCCGTGATGCATCTTCCGCCTTAGAATAGTTCACAAAACCAAACCCGTAGCTATATCCTGTCTGAAGTAAAAACACAAAAAAAAGGATACAACACTGACACAATAAAATATAACAGATTTTTAACTCAAACATATATTAATCAAAAACTGACTAAATCCTTCTAGTATTACAATAAATATTTACCTTAAAGTCCTTCATGACTCTGCAGCTTTCAACTGGACCGATGGTAACAAACATGCTGTACAATTCCTTCTCAGTCATATTCTGTGGTAGGTAGTTAATAATCAAGTTGGTTTTTCCTTCATTTTTCTGAACTTGGTAGTCAGCCATTGGTCTATGGTTTATGGAGGAGTTTCTTGAACTGTGGGACGGACCCTCGCCCTCCCAACTATGAGGGGAATATACAAAAATAAAAACAAACTATTGTCTCCGCCAAGCTGCATATTTTTGGAGAAAAAAATATAAAAAAATATCCACAGTACCTGCCTGAAGGAAAATAAGAGGGGGTAAGGTACATCAAATTAATTCACATCGTTCATTTGGCTAGCCTACTGAAGAATTAATTCACACGAAAACAACTCTATAAAATGAAACTTATGAAAATAAGAGAAAGGAACTATAATACAAATCTCTCACATAAAATTAAAACCACTGCTTCGTACTGGCATTCAATACACATGTACACTTTGAATTCCGACCTTGGAACATCATCCCTAAGATGAAGTCTCGTCTACTTTCAAGCCGCCCGACACAGACAAAGTGCAAATTTGGCGGTAAAACAACGCAATACAAGTAGACCTGCGTTCATATTATATAAAAAATTCAGTGACACTGACCTAACAAGTTATATAATGCAGTGACAGTTCTTCATATTAAACACTACTCCAGAAAACCATGTATCAGCCCTTACCTCAAGCCCAAACAATGCAGTAAAATGCTATGGTGTAAATGCTACATTAGGCAAATCAAGATATGAGTTTTATACACATTGTTTCCACAAGTACGTCAAACCACGACGACTAAAATACAAATTACCATTGTTATACTATTACCTATAACAACCGGCAACTTCTGCAACGCAACTATTCTCAAAATTGAAAAGAAACGGTTATGAAGTACCTTGTCTCTTGGCTAACGTAGTGCAGTGTTCTAGGATAGCCGTCCATTTTGAACATCGCAAATTGCCGCAATGCGATTTTTGGTTGTTTATTTCTTCACGACCTATCGATAGTTGACACAGCCGCTAAACAAAATTTGTTTAAAACTGGTATCTAAACATAGCTCCTTCCTAACAAACCTAAAATTGGCTATCTTCGCAGATAGCGTAACACAGTACAGCAACACGTTATGACTATGACATTAACAGTTCGGCCTCCTCTACTAGACATGTATCGCAACCTTTTTTCACCTGCGGTACACAATAATTGTGAAATACATGACCACAAATATGTATCTGTATATAAAATCCGTGCCTTATAAAAATATAAAATTAATAAATTACGTTAGATAAATTTTCGATGATGAAAGAGAGTAATTGCCCTTGTCTAACTATAACATGTGAGCGAATATGCAATTCCTTATAAAAATTCCTGATACACACAAATCCTTGTCATGGACCACCAGATGTGTTAAAGCTTATTGGTCCGTTATGTAGGGCATATCTCATACAGGGATTTACTGTCAACTCAAATACAAATATGTGTTACTTTAGTTCTTACGCTTCATATTCACAGTTAAGTCTCGGCCCGTACACTAGCTAGTCTGTCTCCTTCCTGTCCCTCAAAATTCTGTGGTTGCATCTAAACATAATATGGGCTTTTCTACATCCTTAAAAATTCTTTATATATGACAATCCTCATGCTATGCACTCTTTGTTCACACTGTGATAACCTAAGTAGATGGGCCTACTGGGCTGAAAGAATTTACTTAAAGATATGATACAGAAAACATAATTGTTCCATCATACTATAACAGCAAAAGGATTAATGGATCAAGTTGTAAGGAAGAATAATGATTCATATATTGCATACAAAATGGTCATTCTACTGTGGAACAATTGACACAGCACATAATAATACTGTTCATCAAATTAACAGACTTCTCAACAAAAATCAAATCAAGTGACAAGCCACTGAAACGGAAAAGGAGTTTCAGGGAATCAGACTGAAATATTATTTACATTCTGAAAATACTAATTATGTACCTCCACCTTTAAATTATTTTCAACTTAACATTATATGGACAAAAGACAACCAATTTACATATATAACTGTTCATACAATTTTGACACTTGTAGTCGTGTTTCTCAGTTTTAAGCATTTCAAAGATCGTGAAAAAGTGTTTTGTAAATATAATATTGAGTACATGACTGGTGTTCTGGTATTGGTAATTTGTAATTTTAATTTTTATATGTATAAAATAACCTAATCCTCAAAATGAGCTCAGATTTTTACCATAAAATTACATTAACTTTGGGTAGTGAAAAATAATGTGCAGAAGAAGGGTTAGAAATGTTATGAATGCCTTACAGGAACATTACACACAGGCATCCTTTGAATTACCGCTCCAGAATTGACAAAACAAAGAACAGGCACTACAAGTAGTCTATATATAAATAAGAGTGAGTGAGAGATAAAAAATGTAATGTGTCTGGGGAAAAAAATGTGTACGACACTTCTTAAATATAAAACATTAAATACAGTACAAGAGTAAACATGATATGATCAAGTGATTTTGTATCCATTAAGTTGTTTCATTGCAGATACAAATATTACAGCTAATGCAATGAACAGTCTTAAACCCTATGGTTGTCAAAGGTAATCAGCAATAGAAATATAACAATGCACAAGGGGCATTAATGATATTTTAACAACAAAAATAATAGTGTTCAAAGTAAAGGTATAACTTGGTTATGAGCGTATTATTTTATATCATAACTCATTTTTCACAGAATATGGGACTACTGAGAAATTTTAGTCTGAATGTAGCTTCATGTAAAAAGGTTTTTAAACTGAAACAAAATACGTCAAATTTAAATTCTCCATCCAGTACCAAATTGCATCAGAATAGTTTTGAAGATGGAACATGTAAATGGTTAGGTATGATCTCCATATTATAATTTTATGCATTTATCCAAAGAAAACTCAAATATGTAAATGTACCAACTAGTGCAGAAAGTGTTGGATGCTTTCCAATCATAAAAATTAAACAAAACAACAAGACAGTTATGGTCCATGTCATCTTGGTGATTCCATAGTAATTACCAAGTTTAAATTTGCAAGCCCACTTTTTGGAGTTCCACTTTTTTTTTTTCATACCCAGGGCCAGATTTGTACTTGAATCAATGGAAAGTATTCATTAATGTACTCTTTTTATAATATTCACTTATACAATAATCTTGATACTTATACGTTTATAGTGGTTCACTGATGGCCAAACATTATGAACATTAGGAAACAACTACCTACAAATTCTATTTTTTATCATAAAATATCAACTGAATCATTCAGAAACTGCATAAAAATCTAAAAGTTTCTCCTGCTTTGTAAAATAAGGTTTATTGTATATCTACCTACAAAACATTTCAATTTTATTCTATTTTGTTCACTTTGCAAGAACTTATAATGTTCTACTATTCGGAAGTATCAAATGAAAACTGGAAATGGAATGGCTTGCATGTAATTATGCAGGGAAAACAATTACCCTCTCGAGGGCTTTTTGTCATAGCATGCACCTAGTAATCAAAATACATTAAAACTGACTGACATAAAGCAGTGGTCAAATGTGATTACTTGTTTGAATGCAAGTGTTAATTTATGTATGTACTTACTCATTGCTATACAATGTATGTATGGCAGTAGTTGCCATCAGAAATTCAAGTTCTATAGATGGGTTTAGGAATTTAAAAGTAAATGTAGAAAGTGTGGATGATGTTCAGACCTGGTCATGCTAACCATGTGGTGACACCAAAATACATAAATGCCATCAGTTCTGTGTGATCTGAAGCTTTCACAATGACCAAATATAATAAATTCTTCTTGGGCTACCAGCCATGTAAAGTGGCTTAATGAAGAAAACACCAGCGTTTTGAAGGATGAAGATGGTTCTCAAAACGTTGGTGTTTACTTCATTAAGCCACCTTACATGGCTGGTAGCCCGAGAAGAATTTATTATGCCACTAGTGCTATCACATATGCCAACGAAAATGTTGTACAAACCTGGCTGTTTTCTGGGTTGTAGCTCAATGTAGTCTGATAAACGTTTACCAATATTTGAGAGGTTCTTGCTGCCCTGATGATGGAGGAAGAAAGGGCCTCTGAAATGCTGGTAAATTTATAACAGACTACTTGGCACTACAATGTAGAAGACAGCCATCATCATACTCACTGCCATGAGAAGCTCAAATCCTAAAATTGTAAACATACATACATACATAAAATAGAGACAACTATGAACTCTACCTCTCATTGCAAATCTATAGTTAACAATCTGGAGCTTACCATAAGCATCAAACATAGGACTGTTACCAAACGAGGTGTGCCTCCAACATGATAATGCTGCTCAGGCAATGGGTAACATGATACAAAATTCACATATAACGTTTTCTTTACCATTTGTAAATACTTTATACATCCACAGCATTTATATAAAAGCTGGGAGTTAAATATAAATTACAAGAATATTAACTCTAAAAAATAAACTCATAATTTACCTTAGCTATTGATCGGATGGTCCTGTGGCCATAGCTGGTCTGCGGCGAGCTGCAGTTCACAGGTATGGACGACGCAACCACAGCTCGCCGCAGACCAGCTATGGCCACAGGACCATCCGATCAATAGCTAAGTGCAGAGTTCAACCCTTGTGAATAACAACATCTAGTGCAGTGTCGCTTGAAATACTTTCGTTAAACACCTTATTTATTTTCTAAATCCAGTTTAAACCATTTGATTAAATGAATGAATTTCCTTGATGCCACTGATGATGACCTCTTGAGGTTGAAACGCGTTTGGCACTAGTGTCATTTATAGTGTTAATAGTTGTTTGTTTACTTATTTTATATTCTAATACACTACACGGTATTCAAAGTTTTAAGATCATAATTTACTTTATGCCATAGCAAAACCAAGACACAATATTATCATGCACATGGATGCTGGCAGAGATGAGGATCACACAACTTGATTTACAAGTTCCATCTTTAATCTACGTTCTTGAGCAGAAAAAACACTTTGATACCTACATTTCTGTCCTTTCCCTTAAAATAAAACTGATGAAAGCAAATGCCGTGGAATGACGTCATATTGTGCCCTGTAGTTTATAATTATCTTTACCCTCATTTAAAGAAGTGAGATATCAAAATGTGAGTCCATCTTGATTTTCTTACTGATATGTTGCTAACTGCATTGGTTGTGTAGTGTGAAATGGCATAAAGTTCATAAACAATAAATCAAAGTGCTGATGAAATATATGAACCAAAAACAAAAGCTTTTAAGAAATTGGAAAATTTTATTATACAGCTGGTATGCGGACAATTTTACTGATCAGCAGCAATAACACTGACACTCATCTCTGCTTGTTACTAAGACATTCAAGATGAAAATGCTGTCTTTTGCTTTCAGTTTGATTCCCTGAGAAAGAAATGCATGACACTTAACAGTCTTTCTTACACGAAAAATAGTTTCATACAACTAGACAGTAATAAATTAGGTAAAAATCTATATACTGTCATGCAATCAGTAACAGAACAACTCTCAAACAGGGAATTATAAATATTTCTATCTTCTGGGTTGTTGTTCTGTGTAGTCTGGTCAATGTTAACCAACGTTTCAGAGGTCATACTGCCTCCATCATCAGGGCAATGAATATGCCAATAGGGTGTGTGGGGCTAGGTTTATATGAACTGGACTGTAAATGGAGTAGCCTGCCCCGAGCCAATGGGAGCAGGCATTGGAGTGGACCAATAGAAGCGCGTGGGTGAGTGTGAGAGAAGGAGAAAAAGGAAAGAGAGAGGGGGGTGACTCGGGAAGTGCGTCCGGTGGGACATCAGGAGTTCGGCTGAATGTGATCGGGGCCCTGAAAGGGCCAGGTTAGTGGTCTGGTTGGTTCCGGCGGTGCACTCTGGATTGCTCTCGGAGCCCTCAAAAAGTGTGAATAAGAGGCTTCCAGGACCAGCTCAAGTGAAGTCCATCTTCCCTGTTGAAGTTATCAAGATGTAATTCGATTTTGATGGCTTCCCTGGCATATTCATCGCCCTGATGACGGAGGCAGTATGATCTCTGAAATGTTGGTTAACATCGACCAGACTACACAGCGCAACAACCCAGAAGACAGAAATCTTCATACTCACTGCTGTGAAAACCTCAAATCTAACAGGTAATTATAAATTATTCAGTTAAAAACTTCATTCATACATTCCAAAGTACTGTATTTATCCAAATACCATTCGTATGGTTTTTTAAAACTCTTATGTAAAATACCAGATGTATGTAATATTTAGGATTCAACTTGGGTAGCACAAAATTCTACATATGGGAATTATCAAGACACAGCAGTACACATGGCAACATTGCTGGCATGTGCTGTGTTGTCTGCTGGCAGAGTTCTATTGGCAACAGTGCATGCTTATATAAACTTCTAAAATGGGACTTACCACATAAATATAATTTAGCAAATTTTTGTTTCTAGCAAAAGTTTAACAAAGTAATGTTCATTTATTAATAATTCCATAAAAATTTGAGCATACAACTAATTTGGGAAGTGACATTTGGATAAATACAGTATGTCATGATGCAAATTACAAGTGTTGAAAGGTGAAATGTTGTAAATTTCCTTCACAAGTCATGGTCACCCACACTCTGCCCCAAGTATTCACGATACAGCTGCTGCTGCAACACACCAATTTTACTTAAATGTAGTTCTACCTTGTTTCAATATTAAATTAAGTTATGAATTAAAAATAAAGAGACTATGGCTGTTTCAGAACAAATTCTGATGAAAGTATTTGGGAGGAATGCTAAGCACCACACTAATGTTTAGTATTTTAGAATACACTTCTTGAAAATTGCATTATTGTCATCTGGCAGTCAAGGAGTACTTGAGCAACTTGTTGGTACATTTTGGCCTCATTCTTCACCACATATCACATTAAATTATAATTAACCTCTGAAGTTGTTTTAGTGTTGTCACACAGCCTATGAATGAACAAACTTCATATTCATTAAATTTTATTAGTATGTAGAACCCATGAATATTGCTTGTTGTCTCCCTGTTCCTTCCCACAAACTCCATCCTGTTCATTAAAATAATTGGTTGCCACACTCCTAACAACTGAGGAAACACTATTAAGTGAAGTGAGCAACAACAGTAAATGAACTTCATTGTACAGAGTTTTCCTTGAGTAGTTGATGGGTTAATTCAGTTGTTCATGAAACACTCTTCTGTCCTAAAGGTTCATCACTTCATATGATAATTTTCTGAATCCTCTTTCTTTAATTTCATGATCCTTTCTTCTAATATTTTATCTTTCAGGTGGTTCCTTCCATTGTGGGTTTTCAGCCAAAATTTGTATGAGTTTCTTGTTTCCCCAGTTTGTGTCCTATGTTCTTTGTTCATATCAGTCTTCTTGATTTAATAACCCTTGTGCTATGAAGTGAAGGATGCAGGAAGTTCATGTATGTGTCAGGAACTGTGCATATCTACAGGCTAAAAATGCATCAAAAACTTCTCAGCTTGTGTTACATAATTTGATGAATGTACAAGAGGAAAGCCAAGATAATCTATAGAACATTAAGTAGTTTTGTAGTCTCTTGTAATTGTAAATGTATGTCATTGCACATATGGCAAATTATATTCCTATTGTACACGACACAATTTTCTGATAGTTCCCATAACTATATTTAAAAAAAAATCATAGTCTTAGACTGAAATTATTATGTGCAGTTTTTTGTATATTGTCAAGCACGGAGTATAGAATAAGATGATGGAAAGGATGATCATGTGTACAGTAAACTTTAAGTTATGTTGGAGAAAACTCTGAGAATCTCAGTTGGGATAATGGGTCCCCAGCCAGGACTTGAATTGGGTACCTCTGCAATGTAATCCTAGTGCTTTACTGCTGTGCTAGCCATGGAACAACATAGCCGTTGCACAAACTTCTGCTTCATATTTCAGAGGTCCTGAATTAAAATCTGAACCTGGAGACTGACAACTTTCTTAAAACATATTTGTAGCTGCTAAATAAAAATCATAATAACAAGCATTGAATTTTTTCTGATGATAATAATTTTGATGGATTGTGAATTCAATTCTTGATAGGAATTAATAAAGATATATTCATGAGAATTTTACGTTTACTGCAGCTAATATGATGTTCCATCATTTGGTATGATCCTGAGCTAGTTATGTCCACGTCCTATCTTTACAGTGTGTTTCCTTAAATTCCATTTTAATGATATTCTGCCATCTCATTCTTGGTCTTCTACCTGGATGCTTTCAAAGAAAATTCCCCCTAATATTGTGTACATTTCTTGTCTCCCCATATGATTACTTTTCTAGCCTGTTGTAACCAGTTATATGTCAATACACTAAGAATACAAAGTTTTTCATTGCGTAATATTTTAAATTGATCATCGTATTGTTTGTTTGGCTCCATTGGCTTCACTTTCCTTCACAGCAAATTGAAGTTGCTTTTCACTTACTTATCTTTCATTTATCAGAAATGAAAAGTGATCATACTGAAGGATTTTTGGAATGATTCATGAAGAGCAGTGGTTATATTTGTAGCAACATGTTTTATGGTTGCAAGTTGTGTGTTTGTAAGCAGAGGGTTGAAGTGCCCCTCCCCCTTCCTGTTTCCTGTTTTTCACAATAATCTTGCCTTTTCCTGTGGGAGCGGCTGCAGTGTATAAGATCTGTTGCAACAGTTTTGTCGTGCCACTCTCCACGGTTTACAGCTCTGTTGCGGTGTGGCTCATCACCGGGCATCTTGCGTGACGTTGGACTCTGCTAGCTGCCTAGTGAAGGGCAACATCGGGGCAGAGCCATGCTACCATGTGAAGACTTGGACACTGGTCTGTACACTAATAGTTTCTATGTACTGTTGTTTGTGCAGGTGTAGTGGATTTCCTCTCCACTGAAATTTCAACTTCAAAGCAGAAGAAATTTAGTTTGGTGACATTTGTTGATACACCTGGACTAGTGGATGGAGATATGCAGTATCCATTTGATGTTAATGAAGCAATCATTTGGCTTGGTAAGTCAGCATCTTGCATTGATGTTAGCCTCTATTTCAGTAATTTTTAACCCCTTGATTTGTAAGGTTATATGCCATTTTAGAGGTTCTTTTACATGTTTACATTTGCAGTGAACATCATATCATTTTTCACTGTCTTTGTTATACAATTCAGAGTAGGCAAACACTTCATATTTTTAACCAACAAATCTTAGATTAATTACATAACTTTACCAAAATGCACTAAATGAAGCTTATATACATCTTAGTCAAAGCAAAGTTTAAGAAACCTTCATGTACTTTTTTTAACAGTGAATATGTGCTAATTATGTATTTTTATGTTTGATAGGAAAGATGGCTGATCTGATATTCACATTTTTTGATCCAATTGGTCAAGCACTATGTAAACGAACCTTGAATCTAGTAGAGAGACTTAATTCTGCTCATGCTGAGAAAATGCGCTTCTATTTGTCTAAAGCAGATGATGTTAGTAATGAGGCTGATAGACAAAGGTAAAGTGAAAAACCAAGTCAGTTTTAATAATTTAAATCCTTAATGCTTCATCATTCATAATTCTTGTTGGTCTTGAGATTAATACTGGCTTGAGAATTTGGTTTATGATACACATTTTATGCTGAGGAGAATTTTTGGATCTAAGAAAGGGGAACGGAAGGAAGATGGAGAAAATTATACATAAAGACGAGCTCCAGTTGTACTGTTTATTACTGTTACTTTTAAAAATATTTTCTTATCCAAGAGTTGAATTACATTAAATAAATAGATAAGTAAGCAAGCACACTGTTAGTGATCCTTGAATGATCCTAAAAGGCTCTGCGTTAACTGCAGTTGACATTTTGTTCTTTGTAGGGTGATGATGCAGATAGTACAGGAGCTCTGTAAAAGGCCTGGACTTAATCGGACAGGTTTCGACATGCCTACCATATGCATCCCAGATCTGAATAAGGTACTTACACTTCACTTATAAAACAGCCTCTGATGTTTTTTATTTATTTTTTTCTAGAATATACATTTTACGTTGTGATCTTGAGACTTGCAAGGTATACAGGAAGTTTGAAATGGGAAAAACATGGCTGACAGCATGGATCAGTAACTACTACCTAAGCAAAAACATTTACTATTTACTTTAGAGTGTACTATACAAGCATACTTACTAGTGGCCAATATGTTCTGAAGTGATGCTGTGCTACTATACCACATAGCAGATACTGTCTCTCTCTCTCGCTCCTCCTTCACCCCGCTTCCTCACCACAAAAGTCTTAAGATCACAGTCACAAACAGAATGTCTGTGCATTTCTCACTCTTCTGAGAGTTAAAGAATAGGAAGCTAATGCTTGAGTTTGGCCTGAAAGTTTTGATCCTAATCGGAACTTGTCAGGTATTATCATTAATTTCAGTGATTCTAAGTTCATTTTCTCTCTTTCTTGGTTAGTGTACTGAAGACCATTTAAGAATGAGTTGCAAATGGTCAGTTATCTCTGTTTAAACTTGGAATGTGTTAACTTGTTTAAACTTACAATATGTATTCATTAAGTAGATACATTCTCATTGGTCCTTAATATTTTAATTCTTGCATATGAACATAAATTCTGTTTTCTAGTTTTGACTATTTGTTTTGTAATAATACAGGGATTGTGATGATATGTTTTAGCAAACACGGTGTGTGAACCAAATAGAGGAAGTTTGTCAGGATATAGAGCGCACCATCAACCACACAATTCAGAACACACTGAACACTCTAGAGAGAGACTGCGAGACCGTAGCACAGTTACTAGAGAAGCGTCTGGAGCAGGACACTGAGGACCGCAACTATAATTTCAAGACTACAGGTAGAGGTAAGAGGTACTATGTTACTCCGTTTTGCTTGCTTAAAATTTTTTTAATGTTATGTAGTAGTATAAAGTCATTATATTTTGTATGGGATGTTGTTGTTACTTGGCTACTTTGTAGTATTATATTAGTTAACTAACATTATGTAGGATTGAATTTGATATGACATAATAACTGTGAATTATGACAGGGAAGGATGTAGAAGGATGAGGGCTTTAAGGAGTATAAGGACTACAAAGAACCACAAAAGCCTCAATTTTTAACCAGGGTTTGAACTGGATATTTTCTAAATTTGTGCTACCCAGCTTGGTTGGTGGTATAAAAAGCAGTTTTATTTGCCATAATAACTTTTGTTTGAATAACTGAAATTCATTCAGCTGTATTTGAAGTTTTTTTTCATTCTTACCAGCTGAATTGACATTTCACTTTAATTTTTATTCTTTTTATTAGGCTGAATTTGACTTGTCTGCATACATTGGCATGTATCTGAATTTGGTTATGAATGTATTTATGAAAGGTGATGTTACAAGTTGCAGTAGATGAGTGTGGTAAATAATTTGTTTAACATTTTTATTTTGTTGAAGTATAAAATAATCAGTTTCATTTAACTATAATTTATCTTCATCATATTTGCCTTATTTTGTATAGTTGGCCTGCTTATTACAAAGCGGAGTTTTCTATTTCTTCAGTTGTTTTTATTTTTTATTTAGGTCATTTTCTAATTTATAGTTTTTTTATTGCATAATGGCACGTTCTTTCAACTTGTTCATTCCAGTTTATTATAGTGTATAAAATCTGTTTTTAAATATTTAAATTCATTTCATTTATTGCTCATCTTTCGATCAAAATTTATTAAGACTTCCATTTTTATGCACAGATGGGCAAAGAAGTAAACATCTTGTTGTATGAATTGTTAACACTCATCTGTGTGTGTGTGTATCTGTATAGCCATGGTGTTTGGAGCCCTGGCTGTTATCCTTCCACTGCTGCTTGTCCTAAATGTGCTTGTTAGCATCTCCAGCAAGAGCTTCCTACACGCGTTGCTTGGTGCAAGTTTCACAGACAGCCTTTTGGTGTATCTGGTAAGTACTGATACATTGGTTTGTGTGTCTTCATCATCCATTGGTGTTTTCATAAGGATGGATTATCTTATGATTGTGATTTTATTTGTAATTTAACAATGGTCAAAGTTCAAGAAAATAATTTTAGAGACTTATTATTTTCCATTTATGATACTGTGCTGTGACATCTAATGTGTAGGTTTACAGTGAGATGATGTAACAGGTTTCTTCATATTGCTTGTGGTCTCTGGGTTTTGGCACCATGTACTCCTGCTGGTCATGACCAGTGTTTTGGAGGAATGTGTTACCTCTATCTTCAGGGTAGGAGTTATGTAAGTGGAGGGCAGCCAATGGGGGTGGTGAAAAAAGAAGTTACAAAGGATAAAGAAAGAAAGGGAAACAGAGAGGCAAGACATTTATCCAAAATGTTCGTAACCACCTGCTAGATTGTATGGTGTCACAACCGAGAAAATCACAAATTATGTAATTTCTACTGCCATGAGAATCTAAAATCTCAGGTTTCATCTTTCCTGGTAAGGCAAAATACAGCTTATATCTAATGGTATCTTTCAATATCTGTTTTGTTCCATGTGTCTCAATTTTTTGTAGATATTTTTAATAATTTACCTTTTCATCTATTCATTCCTTTTAATTCAGTTTAGTTTTACAGTGAAATCACTGATTAGTGTTTCTCTGATGGGTTTCCCTCTAAACCGGTGATCTATAATTGGTGTGCCATGATTTATAAGAAGTTGTATATTCATACTTTATAATCATAAAAAGGTACTATCTTGTCAGTTGTAATTATAATTTGTAATGCACACACTGGTCAAAGTTGACAGTTTTGTTCAACATGTGTTACATTTTGTTTCATATGCCTGCATTCTTATATGGCAAGGATAACATGTAGATACATATTTATGGCCATGTATAGTTCCGTACAATTTTGTGGTGTGCTGTTATGTGTCTTTAACAAATTATAGTGTGCCACAGGTGGAAAAAAAGCTGCAGAACACACTTTAAACACTGAGATAATTAGAATGGGACTAGAGAAATTGTACATTAAATATGAGAACACCTGAAATCAATAAATTTTATTTTGTTTTGTTCCTGTTTAACCCTAGAACTGTTCTTCAGTATTTATGTTTAGTTGACATTTTTGTTTTTTATCTGTATTAAAGATTTCTTTATGTTTGTTTGTGTATCACATGTCTTTTGTTATTTTTAATCTCTGTCATTTACAATATTTAGATAAAATGTATTTACTATGTCTACCTTGTACTTTGTTACTTTCTCTCTGATGATTCTTAATCACATGTACTATATATAAGTATCATGTTACACTTCTAAATTTTATACTGAAAAGGTCCTATATACATATGCTTTAGATTTGACAGCACTGTGCAACAATGAAGCATCAGTTTAAAATTAATGTTTGGACAGGAATTATCTCCTCATAGGTTCTTATGAGGTACTACCTCACCTCTCAGGGGCCTCCTATTTACATTTTTTAACATACCAAATACCTCACCTATTGGAGGACATAAACTATGTGATTTATGCATTTTGAAGCTTCTCCTCATTTTAACCTCAATGTAAAACAGTTTCTGGACTGTCACTACCCACATTGGTGGATAGGATGAAATTGTGTGGTCTTTGTGATCACCCAGTCACACCTACAGACGTCCTACTTGTGGGGACATCTGAAGGGCACTATTTAACTCAAAGAGAATCAGCATGTTGGATGAGTTCTGGTGTTTGATACAGGTGACTGTGACAACAACATGACTCATGTCTATAATTTTTAAGTATATCAGGAATTCTTGGTGTCACGTGGCACAGTATTACTTGTCTCATTTGATTTACTAATGCTTCCTGTTTTCATTAAAAATGCATTTACACCTGTATATTTCTAGGAACTTCTTGCCAGTTTTAGGAATAGGACATGATCTTTATATTTATTGAATGTGATTAAGAATCACCATGTATAGTGTGTAATAATAGAATGATTACTGAATAATGACTTGAAAGGGGATGTATTAAAAATGTTGTGAATTGGTTATCTTCCAGTCTCCAGTTCGTATGCTGTGGTCAATAGTTCCCGATAGATTTCAATGGACAGTATTACTAATTATTGTTATTGGCTCGGGTGGTCTGTTTTTCCTCACAAAATGGTCACTGGGATTGCGGCTGACACTCTCTCGGAGACAGAAGCGGCAATACTTGGAGATGAAGGAACATGTGGAAGAAGTAGTGAATGCAAAGAAGGTAATTCTGATATTATTAGGAGAAATTATATATGTGATTTTTTTGTTTTGTTATTTATTAATCTTTTCACTGGTATTATGGCACTTAGCTGTGTGTTTGCAAGTTTACATCCAGACACCTGCCATTGGAATGTATTTGAGCCAGCTTTATCCAGGTTACACCATTGTAACTCTGCTTCACTAAGATCCATATTAGTATAATCTTCCTATGCATGTTACACATCCTCATCCTTCTTGATTTAATCAACTTAACAGTATTATATGAAGAATAGATATTGAGAAGCTCCTCATTATGTTACTTTTATCTGTTCTGTTACTTCTCTCAGTCCCAAATACTTTCATCAGAATTTGTTCTGAAACAGCCATAGTCTCTTTATTTTTAATTCATAACTTAATTTAATATTGAAACAAGGTAGAACTACATTTAAGTAAAATTGGTGTGTTGCAGCAGCAGCTGTATCGTGAATACTTGGGGCAGAGTGTGGGTGACCATGACTTGTGAAGGAAATTTACAACATTTCACCTTTCAACACTTGTAATTTGCATCATGACATACTGTATTTATCCAAATGTCACTTCCCAAATTAGTTGTATGCTCAAATTTTTATGGAATTATTAATAAATGAACATTACTTTGTTAAACTTTTGCTAGAAACAAAAATTTGCTAAATTATATTTATGTGGTAAGTCCCATTTTAGAAGTTTATATAAGCATGCACTGTTGCCAATAGAACTCTGCCAGCAGACAACACAGCACATGCCAGCAATGTTGCCATGTGTACTGCTGTGTCTTGATAATTCCCATATGTAGAATTTTGTGCTACCCAAGTTGAATCCTAAATATTACATACATCTGGTATTTTACATAAGAGTTTTAAAAAACCATACGAATGGTATTTGGATAAATACAGTACTTTGGAATGTATGAATGAAGTTTTTAACTGAATAATTTATAATTACCTGTTAGATTTGAGGTTTTCACAGCAGTGAGTATGAAGATTTCTGTCTTCTGGGTTGTTGCGCTGTGTAGTCTGGTCGATGTTAACCAACATTTCAGAGATCATACTGCCTCCGTCATCAGGGCGATGAATATGCCAGGGAAGCCATCAAAATCGAATTACATCTTGATAACTTCAACAGGGAAGATGGACTTCACTTGAGCTGGTCCTGGAAGCCTCTTATTCACACTTTTTGAGGGCTCCGAGAGCAATCCAGAGTGCACCGCCGGAACCAACCAGACCACTAACCTGGCCCTTTCAGGGCCCCGATCACATTCAGCCGAACTCCTGATGTCCCACCGGACGCACTTCCCGAGTCACCCCCCTCTCTCTTTCCTTTTTCTCCTTCTCTCACACTCACCCACGCGCTTCTATTGGTCCACTCCAATGCCTGCTCCCATTGGCTCGGGGCAGGCTACTCCATTTACAGTCCAGTTCATATAAACCTAGCCCCACACACCCTATTGGCATATTCATTGCCCTGATGATGGAGGCAGTATGACCTCTGAAACGTTGGTTAACATTGACCAGACTACACAGAACAACAACCCAGAAGATAGAAATATTTATAATTCCCTGTTTGAGAGTTGTTCTGTTACTGATTGCATGACAGTATATAGATTTTTACCTAATTTATTACTGTCTAGTTGTATGAAACTATTTTTCGTGTAAGAAAGACTGTTAAGTGTCATGCATTTCTTTCTCAGGGAATCAAACTGAAAGCAAAAGACAGCATTTTCATCTTGAATGTCTTAGTAACAAGCAGAGATGAGTGTCAGTGTTATTGCTGCTGATCAGTAAAATTGTCCGCATACCAGCTGTATAATAAAATTTTCCAATTTCTTAAAAGCTTTTGTTTTTGGTTCATATATTTCATCAGCACTTTGATTTATTGTTTATGAACTTTATGCCATTTCACACTACACAACCAATGCAGTTAGCAACATATCAGTAAGAAAATCAAGATGGACTCACATTTTGATATCTCACTTCTTTAAATGAGGGTAAAGATAATTATAAACTACAGGGCACAATATGACGTCATTCCACGGCATTTGCTTTCATCAGTTTTATTTTAAGGGAAAGGACAGAAATGTAGGTATCAAAGTGTTTTTTCTGCTCAAGAACGTAGATTAAAGATGGAACTTGTAAATCAAGTTGTGTGATCCTCATCTCTGCCAGCATCCATGTGCATGATAATATTGTGTCTTGGTTTTGCTATGGCATAAAGTAAATTATGATCTTAAAACTTTGAATACCGTGTAGTGTATTAGAATATAAAATAAGTAAACAAACAACTATTAACACTATAAATGACACTAGTGCCAAACGCGTTTCAACCTCAAGAGGTCATCATCAGTGGCATCAAGGAAATTCATTCATTTAATCAAATGGTTTAAACTGGATTTAGAAAATAAATAAGGTGTTTAACGAAAGTATTTCAAGCGACACTGCACTAGATGTTGTTATTCACAAGGGTTGAACTCTGCACTTAGCTATTGATCGGATGGTCCTGTGGCCATAGCTGGTCTGCGGCGAGCTGCAGTTCACAGGTATGGACGACGCAACCACAGCTCGCCGCAGACCAGCTATGGCCACAGGACCATCCGATCAATAGCTAAGTGCAGAGTTCAACCCTTGTGAATAACAACATCTAGTGCAGTGTCGCTTGAAATACTTTCGTTAAACACCTTATTTATTTTCTAAATCCAGTTTAAACCATTTGATTAAATGAATGAATTTCCTTGATGCCACTGATGATGACCTCTTGAGGTTGAAACGCGTTTGGCACTAGTGTCATTTATAGTGTTAATAGTTGTTTGTTTACTTATTTTATATTCTAATACACTACACGGTATTCAAAGTTTTAAGATCATAATTTACTTTATGCCATAGCAAAACCAAGACACAATATTATCATGCACATGGATGCTGGCAGAGATGAGGATCACACAACTTGATTTACAAGTTCCATCTTTAATCTACGTTCTTGAGCAGAAAAAACACTTTGATACCTACATTTCTGTCCTTTCCCTTAAAATAAAACTGATGAAAGCAAATGCCGTGGAATGACGTCATATTGTGCCCTGTAGTTTATAATTATCTTTACCCTCATTTAAAGAAGTGAGATATCAAAATGTGAGTCCATCTTGATTTTCTTACTGATATGTTGCTAACTGCATTGGTTGTGTAGTGTGAAATGGCATAAAGTTCATAAACAATAAATCAAAGTGCTGATGAAATATATGAACCAAAAACAAAAGCTTTTAAGAAATTGGAAAATTTTATTATACAGCTGGTATGCGGACAATTTTACTGATCAGCAGCAATAACACTGACACTCATCTCTGCTTGTTACTAAGACATTCAAGATGAAAATGCTGTCTTTTGCTTTCAGTTTGATTCCCTGAGAAAGAAATGCATGACACTTAACAGTCTTTCTTACACGAAAAATAGTTTCATACAACTAGACAGTAATAAATTAGGTAAAAATCTATATACTGTCATGCAATCAGTAACAGAACAACTCTCAAACAGGGAATTATAAATATTTCTATCTTCTGGGTTGTTGTTCTGTGTAGTCTGGTCAATGTTAACCAACGTTTCAGAGGTCATACTGCCTCCATCATCAGGGCAATGAATATGCCAATAGGGTGTGTGGGGCTAGGTTTATATGAACTGGACTGTAAATGGAGTAGCCTGCCCCGAGCCAATGGGAGCAGGCATTGGAGTGGACCAATAGAAGCGCGTGGGTGAGTGTGAGAGAAGGAGAAAAAGGAAAGAGAGAGGGGGGTGACTCGGGAAGTGCGTCCGGTGGGACATCAGGAGTTCGGCTGAATGTGATCGGGGCCCTGAAAGGGCCAGGTTAGTGGTCTGGTTGGTTCCGGCGGTGCACTCTGGATTGCTCTCGGAGCCCTCAAAAAGTGTGAATAAGAGGCTTCCAGGACCAGCTCAAAGGGCCAGGTTAGTGGTCTGGTTGGTTCCGGCGGTGCACTCTGGATTGCTCTCGGAGCCCTCAAAAAGTGTGAATAAGAGGCTTCCAGGACCAGCTCAAGTGAAGTCCATCTTCCCTGTTGAAGTTATCAAGATGTAATTCGATTTTGATGGCTTCCCTGGCATATTCATCGCCCTGATGACGGAGGCAGTATGATCTCTGAAATGTTGGTTAACATCGACCAGACTACACAGCGCAACAACCCAGAAGACAGAAATCTTCATACTCACTGCTGTGAAAACCTCAAATCTAACAGGTAATTATAAATTATTCAGTTAAAAACTTCATTCATACATTCCAAAGTACTGTATTTATCCAAATACCATTCGTATGGTTTTTTAAAACTCTTATGTAAAATACCAGATGTATGTAATATTTAGGATTCAACTTGGGTAGCACAAAATTCTACATATGGGAATTATCAAGACACAGCAGTACACATGGCAACATTGCTGGCATGTGCTGTGTTGTCTGCTGGCAGAGTTCTATTGGCAACAGTGCATGCTTATATAAACTTCTAAAATGGGACTTACCACATAAATATAATTTAGCAAATTTTTGTTTCTAGCAAAAGTTTAACAAAGTAATGTTCATTTATTAATAATTCCATAAAAATTTGAGCATACAACTAATTTGGGAAGTGACATTTGGATAAATACAGTATGTCATGATGCAAATTACAAGTGTTGAAAGGTGAAATGTTGTAAATTTCCTTCACAAGTCATGGTCACCCACACTCTGCCCCAAGTATTCACGATACAGCTGCTGCTGCAACACACCAATTTTACTTAAATGTAGTTCTACCTTGTTTCAATATTAAATTAAGTTATGAATTAAAAATAAAGAGACTATGGCTGTTTCAGAACAAATTCTGATGAAAGTATTTGGGACTGAGAGAAGTAACAGAACAGATAAAAGTAACATAATGAGGAGCTTCTCAATATCTATTCTTCATATAATACTGTTAAGTTGATTAAATCAAGAAGGATGAGGATGTGTAACATGCATAGGAAGATTATACTAATATGGATCTTAGTGAAGCAGAGTTACAATGGTGTAACCTGGATAAAGCTGGCTCAAATACATTCCAATGGCAGGTGTCTGGATGTAAACTTGCAAACACACAGCTAAGTGCCATAATACCAGTGAAAAGATTAATAAATAACAAAACAAAAAAATCACATATATAATTTCTCCTAATAATATCAGAATTACCTTCTTTGCATTCACTACTTCTTCCACATGTTCCTTCATCTCCAAGTATTGCCGCTTCTGTCTCCGAGAGAGTGTCAGCCGCAATCCCAGTGACCATTTTGTGAGGAAAAACAGACCACCCGAGCCAATAACAATAATTAGTAATACTGTCCATTGAAATCTATCGGGAACTATTGACCACAGCATACGAACTGGAGACTGGAAGATAACCAATTCACAACATTTTTAATACATCCCCTTTCAAGTCATTATTCAGTAATCATTCTATTATTACACACTATACATGGTGATTCTTAATCACATTCAATAAATATAAAGATCATGTCCTATTCCTAAAACTGGCAAGAAGTTCCTAGAAATATACAGGTGTAAATGCATTTTTAATGAAAACAGGAAGCATTAGTAAATCAAATGAGACAAGTAATACTGTGCCACGTGACACCAAGAATTCCTGATATACTTAAAAATTATAGACATGAGTCATGTTGTTGTCACAGTCACCTGTATCAAACACCAGAACTCATCCAACATGCTGATTCTCTTTGAGTTAAATAGTGCCCTTCAGATGTCCCCACAAGTAGGACGTCTGTAGGTGTGACTGGGTGATCACAAAGACCACACAATTTCATCCTATCCACCAATGTGGGTAGTGACAGTCCAGAAACTGTTTTACATTGAGGTTAAAATGAGGAGAAGCTTCAAAATGCATAAATCACATAGTTTATGTCCTCCAATAGGTGAGGTATTTGGTATGTTAAAAAATGTAAATAGGAGGCCCCTGAGAGGTGAGGTAGTACCTCATAAGAACCTATGAGGAGATAATTCCTGTCCAAACATTAATTTTAAACTGATGCTTCATTGTTGCACAGTGCTGTCAAATCTAAAGCATATGTATATAGGACCTTTTCAGTATAAAATTTAGAAGTGTAACATGATACTTATATATAGTACATGTGATTAAGAATCATCAGAGAGAAAGTAACAAAGTACAAGGTAGACATAGTAAATACATTTTATCTAAATATTGTAAATGACAGAGATTAAAAATAACAAAAGACATGTGATACACAAACAAACATAAAGAAATCTTTAATACAGATAAAAAACAAAAATGTCAACTAAACATAAATACTGAAGAACAGTTCTAGGGTTAAACAGGAACAAAACAAAATAAAATTTATTGATTTCAGGTGTTCTCATATTTAATGTACAATTTCTCTAGTCCCATTCTAATTATCTCAGTGTTTAAAGTGTGTTCTGCAGCTTTTTTTCCACCTGTGGCACACTATAATTTGTTAAAGACACATAACAGCACACCACAAAATTGTACGGAACTATACATGGCCATAAATATGTATCTACATGTTATCCTTGCCATATAAGAATGCAGGCATATGAAACAAAATGTAACACATGTTGAACAAAACTGTCAACTTTGACCAGTGTGTGCATTACAAATTATAATTACAACTGACAAGATAGTACCTTTTTATGATTATAAAGTATGAATATACAACTTCTTATAAATCATGGCACACCAATTATAGATCACCGGTTTAGAGGGAAACCCATCAGAGAAACACTAATCAGTGATTTCACTGTAAAACTAAACTGAATTAAAAGGAATGAATAGATGAAAAGGTAAATTATTAAAAATATCTACAAAAAATTGAGACACATGGAACAAAACAGATATTGAAAGATACCATTAGATATAAGCTGTATTTTGCCTTACCAGGAAAGATGAAACCTGAGATTTTAGATTCTCATGGCAGTAGAAATTACATAATTTGTGATTTTCTCGGTTGTGACACCATACAATCTAGCAGGTGGTTACGAACATTTTGGATAAATGTCTTGCCTCTCTGTTTCCCTTTCTTTCTTTATCCTTTGTAACTTCTTTTTTCACCACCCCCATTGGCTGCCCTCCACTTACATAACTCCTACCCTGAAGATAGAGGTAACACATTCCTCCAAAACACTGGTCATGACCAGCAGGAGTACATGGTGCCAAAACCCAGAGACCACAAGCAATATGAAGAAACCTGTTACATCATCTCACTGTAAACCTACACATTAGATGTCACAGCACAGTATCATAAATGGAAAATAATAAGTCTCTAAAATTATTTTCTTGAACTTTGACCATTGTTAAATTACAAATAAAATCACAATCATAAGATAATCCATCCTTATGAAAACACCAATGGATGATGAAGACACACAAACCAATGTATCAGTACTTACCAGATACACCAAAAGGCTGTCTGTGAAACTTGCACCAAGCAACGCGTGTAGGAAGCTCTTGCTGGAGATGCTAACAAGCACATTTAGGACAAGCAGCAGTGGAAGGATAACAGCCAGGGCTCCAAACACCATGGCTATACAGATACACACACACACAGATGAGTGTTAACAATTCATACAACAAGATGTTTACTTCTTTGCCCATCTGTGCATAAAAATGGAAGTCTTAATAAATTTTGATCGAAAGATGAGCAATAAATGAAATGAATTTAAATATTTAAAAACAGATTTTATACACTATAATAAACTGGAATGAACAAGTTGAAAGAACGTGCCATTATGCAATAAAAAAACTATAAATTAGAAAATGACCTAAATAAAAAATAAAAACAACTGAAGAAATAGAAAACTCCGCTTTGTAATAAGCAGGCCAACTATACAAAATAAGGCAAATATGATGAAGATAAATTATAGTTAAATGAAACTGATTATTTTATACTTCAACAAAATAAAAATGTTAAACAAATTATTTACCACACTCATCTACTGCAACTTGTAACATCACCTTTCATAAATACATTCATAACCAAATTCAGATACATGCCAATGTATGCAGACAAGTCAAATTCAGCCTAATAAAAAGAATAAAAATTAAAGTGAAATGTCAATTCAGCTGGTAAGAATGAAAAAAAACTTCAAATACAGCTGAATGAATTTCAGTTATTCAAACAAAAGTTATTATGGCAAATAAAACTGCTTTTTATACCACCAACCAAGCTGGGTAGCACAAATTTAGAAAATATCCAGTTCAAACCCTGGTTAAAAATTGAGGCTTTTGTGGTTCTTTGTAGTCCTTATACTCCTTAAAGCCCTCATCCTTCTACATCCTTCCCTGTCATAATTCACAGTTATTATGTCATATCAAATTCAATCCTACATAATGTTAGTTAACTAATATAATACTACAAAGTAGCCAAGTAACAACAACATCCCATACAAAATATAATGACTTTATACTACTACATAACATTAAAAAAATTTTAAGCAAGCAAAACGGAGTAACATAGTACCTCTTACCTCTACCTGTAGTCTTGAAATTATAGTTGCGGTCCTCAGTGTCCTGCTCCAGACGCTTCTCTAGTAACTGTGCTACGGTCTCGCAGTCTCTCTCTAGAGTGTTCAGTGTGTTCTGAATTGTGTGGTTGATGGTGCGCTCTATATCCTGACAAACTTCCTCTATTTGGTTCACACACCGTGTTTGCTAAAACATATCATCACAATCCCTGTATTATTACAAAACAAATAGTCAAAACTAGAAAACAGAATTTATGTTCATATGCAAGAATTAAAATATTAAGGACCAATGAGAATGTATCTACTTAATGAATACATATTGTAAGTTTAAACAAGTTAACACATTCCAAGTTTAAACAGAGATAACTGACCATTTGCAACTCATTCTTAAATGGTCTTCAGTACACTAACCAAGAAAGAGAGAAAATGAACTTAGAATCACTGAAATTAATGATAATACCTGACAAGTTCCGATTAGGATCAAAACTTTCAGGCCAAACTCAAGCATTAGCTTCCTATTCTTTAACTCTCAGAAGAGTGAGAAATGCACAGACATTCTGTTTGTGACTGTGATCTTAAGACTTTTGTGGTGAGGAAGCGGGGTGAAGGAGGAGCGAGAGAGAGAGACAGTATCTGCTATGTGGTATAGTAGCACAGCATCACTTCAGAACATATTGGCCACTAGTAAGTATGCTTGTATAGTACACTCTAAAGTAAATAGTAAATGTTTTTGCTTAGGTAGTAGTTACTGATCCATGCTGTCAGCCATGTTTTTCCCATTTCAAACTTCCTGTATACCTTGCAAGTCTCAAGATCACAACGTAAAATGTATATTCTAGAAAAAAATAAATAAAAAACATCAGAGGCTGTTTTATAAGTGAAGTGTAAGTACCTTATTCAGATCTGGGATGCATATGGTAGGCATGTCGAAACCTGTCCGATTAAGTCCAGGCCTTTTACAGAGCTCCTGTACTATCTGCATCATCACCCTACAAAGAACAAAATGTCAACTGCAGTTAACGCAGAGCCTTTTAGGATCATTCAAGGATCACTAACAGTGTGCTTGCTTACTTATCTATTTATTTAATGTAATTCAACTCTTGGATAAGAAAATATTTTTAAAAGTAACAGTAATAAACAGTACAACTGGAGCTCGTCTTTATGTATAATTTTCTCCATCTTCCTTCCGTTCCCCTTTCTTAGATCCAAAAATTCTCCTCAGCATAAAATGTGTATCATAAACCAAATTCTCAAGCCAGTATTAATCTCAAGACCAACAAGAATTATGAATGATGAAGCATTAAGGATTTAAATTATTAAAACTGACTTGGTTTTTCACTTTACCTTTGTCTATCAGCCTCATTACTAACATCATCTGCTTTAGACAAATAGAAGCGCATTTTCTCAGCATGAGCAGAATTAAGTCTCTCTACTAGATTCAAGGTTCGTTTACATAGTGCTTGACCAATTGGATCAAAAAATGTGAATATCAGATCAGCCATCTTTCCTATCAAACATAAAAATACATAATTAGCACATATTCACTGTTAAAAAAAGTACATGAAGGTTTCTTAAACTTTGCTTTGACTAAGATGTATATAAGCTTCATTTAGTGCATTTTGGTAAAGTTATGTAATTAATCTAAGATTTGTTGGTTAAAAATATGAAGTGTTTGCCTACTCTGAATTGTATAACAAAGACAGTGAAAAATGATATGATGTTCACTGCAAATGTAAACATGTAAAAGAACCTCTAAAATGGCATATAACCTTACAAATCAAGGGGTTAAAAATTACTGAAATAGAGGCTAACATCAATGCAAGATGCTGACTTACCAAGCCAAATGATTGCTTCATTAACATCAAATGGATACTGCATATCTCCATCCACTAGTCCAGGTGTATCAACAAATGTCACCAAACTAAATTTCTTCTGCTTTGAAGTTGAAATTTCAGTGGAGAGGAAATCCACTACACCTGCACAAACAACAGTACATAGAAACTATTAGTGTACAGACCAGTGTCCAAGTCTTCACATGGTAGCATGGCTCTGCCCCGATGTTGCCCTTCACTAGGCAGCTAGCAGAGTCCAACGTCACGCAAGATGCCCGGTGATGAGCCACACCGCAACAGAGCTGTAAACCGTGGAGAGTGGCACGACAAAACTGTTGCAACAGATCTTATACACTGCAGCCGCTCCCACAGGAAAAGGCAAGATTATTGTGAAAAACAGGAAACAGGAAGGGGGAGGGGCACTTCAACCCTCTGCTTACAAACACACAACTTGCAACCATAAAACATGTTGCTACAAATATAACCACTGCTCTTCATGAATCATTCCAAAAATCCTTCAGTATGATCACTTTTCATTTCTGATAAATGAAAGATAAGTAAGTGAAAAGCAACTTCAATTTGCTGTGAAGGAAAGTGAAGCCAATGGAGCCAAACAAACAATACGATGATCAATTTAAAATATTACGCAATGAAAAACTTTGTATTCTTAGTGTATTGACATATAACTGGTTACAACAGGCTAGAAAAGTAATCATATGGGGAGACAAGAAATGTACACAATATTAGGGGGAATTTTCTTTGAAAGCATCCAGGTAGAAGACCAAGAATGAGATGGCAGAATATCATTAAAATGGAATTTAAGGAAACACACTGTAAAGATAGGACGTGGACATAACTAGCTCAGGATCATACCAAATGATGGAACATCATATTAGCTGCAGTAAACGTAAAATTCTCATGAATATATCTTTATTAATTCCTATCAAGAATTGAATTCACAATCCATCAAAATTATTATCATCAGAAAAAATTCAATGCTTGTTATTATGATTTTTATTTAGCAGCTACAAATATGTTTTAAGAAAGTTGTCAGTCTCCAGGTTCAGATTTTAATTCAGGACCTCTGAAATATGAAGCAGAAGTTTGTGCAACGGCTATGTTGTTCCATGGCTAGCACAGCAGTAAAGCACTAGGATTACATTGCAGAGGTACCCAATTCAAGTCCTGGCTGGGGACCCATTATCCCAACTGAGATTCTCAGAGTTTTCTCCAACATAACTTAAAGTTTACTGTACACATGATCATCCTTTCCATCATCTTATTCTATACTCCGTGCTTGACAATATACAAAAAACTGCACATAATAATTTCAGTCTAAGACTATGATTTTTTTTTAAATATAGTTATGGGAACTATCAGAAAATTGTGTCGTGTACAATAGGAATATAATTTGCCATATGTGCAATGACATACATTTACAATTACAAGAGACTACAAAACTACTTAATGTTCTATAGATTATCTTGGCTTTCCTCTTGTACATTCATCAAATTATGTAACACAAGCTGAGAAGTTTTTGATGCATTTTTAGCCTGTAGATATGCACAGTTCCTGACACATACATGAACTTCCTGCATCCTTCACTTCATAGCACAAGGGTTATTAAATCAAGAAGACTGATATGAACAAAGAACATAGGACACAAACTGGGGAAACAAGAAACTCATACAAATTTTGGCTGAAAACCCACAATGGAAGGAACCACCTGAAAGATAAAATATTAGAAGAAAGGATCATGAAATTAAAGAAAGAGGATTCAGAAAATTATCATATGAAGTGATGAACCTTTAGGACAGAAGAGTGTTTCATGAACAACTGAATTAACCCATCAACTACTCAAGGAAAACTCTGTACAATGAAGTTCATTTACTGTTGTTGCTCACTTCACTTAATAGTGTTTCCTCAGTTGTTAGGAGTGTGGCAACCAATTATTTTAATGAACAGGATGGAGTTTGTGGGAAGGAACAGGGAGACAACAAGCAATATTCATGGGTTCTACATACTAATAAAATTTAATGAATATGAAGTTTGTTCATTCATAGGCTGTGTGACAACACTAAAACAACTTCAGAGGTTAATTATAATTTAATGTGATATGTGGTGAAGAATGAGGCCAAAATGTACCAACAAGTTGCTCAAGTACTCCTTGACTGCCAGATGACAATAATGCAATTTTCAAGAAGTGTATTCTAAAATACTATTTTTTTTTCTGCATCTCATTTAAGAGATATCCAGATCTAATATTAACCAGGATACCATTTACATTGACAAGTTTTTAATGTGAACTATGATCTTCTGTCTTTTGATTTGTGATGCTGTTTAGTGCTGTACATGTTCACCAATGTTTCATAGGAACATACCAACTCCATCTAGAGTGGCCAATGAAAATGTGAATAAAAAGATAAATCAAAGAGGTAGGTAGCCAATGGGGATGGTGAAAGAAGGAAGATGGGTGAACTGAAAAATTCTGACAAAGGAAACATTTCAAAAAAAATCAATAAAGTGGCAAGTTTCATGTGGTCCCTGTAAGGACTGGAAGCAGAGGGAATCTGAGTGGAAGTAAAGGTACAAAAGGAAGAAAGATAAATGAAGGAATGGCTAACGGGAATTTTTCAAGAAGCACTGTGCTTCTTTGAGTCTGTTACCTTCTTGCGGAGAGACAAGACAAAAATTATGAACCTAACAGATGTTTTTGAAAAGTTTTTTCAAAATAAACAAAAATAAAAAATATTTTTAAAAAATATGTGAAGTTCAGACAAATTGCAGTTTGATGTGGCAGGCATTTTCAAGACACCACAACTTAAACTTCTGTTAGTCCATACAATGATGCCACTGTTTTATTACTACTGTTGTGGCAAATTAGTTGTGTACTGCCAACTACTAGCTGTAAGCAACAGAAATTATGATAACATGTGTAATCTGTATTGTTGACTAACCCTTCTTCAAAATATATCTTTAGTTGCAATAAGTAAACATCAAAATAAATTATGTTGACAAGTAACAAAGAATGTATTTGGAAAATATGTGCTCTTCTGTTTGTGCAAAGTCATAATTTGAATTTTGATTCTGCTAGCACCTATAATTTACATTTGGTTCCCAAATCCCAATCAGATTAACTGATATTACCTGCCCCTGTGCTTCAGTTTGTGCGTCAATGTAGGTACATGTAGACAGGAAGTTACAGTATCCTGGAAACATGTGGCAGCTGTGATAAGAAGCAGGAAGTCACACAACCACACCAGACTCTGACCACACAAGTTGACCATTGCTCTTACAAATAAAAATCCCAAGTCCAGACTTAGAAGACTGACATTCTTATTCAATTTGTTTAATTTTGTTGACTATATGTAAAAAGTTGTTTGGTCAACATCATTTGTATGGAAAGGTAAAGAAAATGTAAAGTTGTCCTTCAGCCTAAGCACTTTTCCATGAAGATGCAATGTAAGCAGAGGTAAAGCTCCACACATTCTTAATCTCAATGTTACATGGAAGTGAGTAGTCAACCTGATATTCCGACCACTTTACTCCTGGCGAAAGAGTCCTTTGAACCCTCAGGATAGGAAGGTATGTGAGAACTAGCAGGTCTCAGCCACTTTACTGACAGCTATTCTTGATCATACCCCAGTTTGTATATTTTAGATTATAAGAGATTTGGTGAGATTTCAGGTCCTCACGATGATGAGTATGATGTTAACTATCTTCTGGGACATTGCACCATACAGTCTGGTAGAATCTGACTGTTGTATCAGAAGTGCTTACTCCCTTCATCATCACCCTGATGATGGAGGCAGTAATAATCTTTAAAATGTTTATCAATTTCTACCAGACTACACACGCACACACAAACAGTGCAACATTCCAGAATACAGCTTTCTTTGTGAGACTTGTTTGTTTGTTGAATTAGTTTCAGAATGCTCTATTAATTGCATAGGTTGATGATAAATGAGGTACATCAGGATAACCCTGAATGATAAACTGGGAAGGAAACAGATATGGCATATTTTAAGAAACAATCTCAATATTCTCATGTAGGAATTGAAGAAAACCACAAGAATCTCACTTGGGGTGACATGTTTTTTATCTATTACTCAAACCAAGTGCCAAATGCCATATTCACTTGATCCCTATCCTAAGTCTAATAAATCTAGTCCATATCCTTACATTACATTTCATTAAGATTAATTTTAATATTATTTTTTCCATCTATTTCCAGGTTTCCTAAGTAGTCTCTTGCATTCAGGTTTTCCAATTACAATTTTGTATACCAGCACCTTTGAAAGACATGGTTTGCCAAGAAAACAAAAGAAAAATCAAAAGTTTAAGAATTATTAAAGAAATACTGGTGAAAAAAACATTCAGAAATCTTTTCCAACAGTATTAATATTGAATTTAAGCCTCGGACAGCAATATCAGAGGTTTTATAAATTCTCTATAAGGATACAACAGTAATCCTCTGCTGCATGATTAATCCACTGAAAAGCCTTTAATGGATCAAAAGAGACTGTGTGCTATATTACTGTTCAAAACGATTTCCTCAAAAAGTAACAGCAGATTCCAGATTCTACATATAAATAACAAAAAATGTATAAATACTAAACTACATATGCAAAAACTATAAAAAGTTAAATTAAATTGTCAAGCAGACTGTGGCTTTTAGCAAACATATCATTCACAAATCATATTGGTTATATATAAACTTACCAGGTATCTTCTGCAACGATTTGAAATGTGGATACAGATGAAGAGTTGCATTACCCTGCAACAAATAACACTGTGTTACAAACATGGGTGCAGTCTTTGTACTGAAATATTTGGAATGTACACAATTTAAACAGCAGCCAAGGCACTCACATGTAGGATAAAACAACAATTAGATCTTCCGAAAAAGTTGTTAAATAGAAAAGGCTGTGTTCCCTGTAGTCTCCACAAAAAACTATATTTTCTGTTATATGAATGACACATTTAAAAAATATTTTCTTCATATTATAACAAAAGACGAGGTTCCTATTTTATCACATCTGAATGTGTTTGACTGCTAATAACTTCTGAATCAACCAACAGATAAAAAAACTTGGTATGATTATCATATAGAGGCAACCTCATCCCTGTACATTTTAATTTCTTGCTATCAGTAATAATGTGGCAGATATAAAAACTTCTGATTTGGGAGTCGCGACAGTGGCACAACATGTAGGGTCCTGAAATTTTGTTTAGTAATTTATTGATTTACTCTGTGGTTCTAGTCCTTCAAGAACCCTGGAAACCTCAAACATTTTCCTCCATACTCCTCTACCAACTGATTTTTTCCCTCCATCTCTTCAATACCATCTTCAACAAGTCATCCTAAACATTACCTAATCACCTTTTCCTAAGTTAACCCTTCCTTCTTCTAGTGCCATTTTTGATCTCCGACTGTTCATTATATCCACATGGACCAAAAATCTTAATTGGATTGAAATGAAGTTCAGGCACTGATACACATTTCTTAGCTCTTGTATGATTTGAGGTTTTCACAACAGTGAGTATGAAGATTTCTGTCTTCTGGGTTGTTGCGCTGTGTAGTCTGGTAGATGTTTACCAATGTTTCAGAGGTCATACTGCCACTGTCATCATGAATCACCCTGTTGATGGAGGCAGTATGACCCCTGAAACGTGGGTAAACATCTACCAGACTACACAGCACAACAACCCAGAAGACAGAAATCTTCATCTTAGCTCTTTACCAGCCCAGAAATGTTCTTTTGGACTTTCCCATGCACTGATTAACAATTGTTTTAAGAAACCAAGTCTCACTTACATAGGTAACAATTAGTTAACTACTCTTTCGTACACTGTTAGTTTGCTCTGTGAGATGCTCTTTGACTTAATAAACCTTTGCAGTGCAAAACAGCATCGATTTCCAGCAGCTATCCTGGCTTTGATTTCTGCACGTAAGTAATTCTTAATTGCTAATACTACTCCTAAACACTTGAAAGAATTTGTTCTCTCAAAACTATGATCTCCTACTTAAAAAGTTTCTGCCAAATTTCATTCACAGGTTGTATTAACCATGAACTTTGTCTTACCATCACTTGTTTCTGGGCCTAGTCTTTTGGCTGTTGTTTCAAATTTTAGAAAGGCATCTCCTATCATTTTAGGGCTTTTTGCAACCATTATAACATTATACACAAATTCCAAGTGTTGGTATAGTCAATGATATATATTAATATTAGGGTTAATTTCAATCTATCTTACCACCTTGGGCTTTCAAAACACATCTTTGCGAATGCTCAGCTTGGTCACCCCTGGGTCTCCACCATCCAAAATGCCTCCCAGCTTTGCCACCCATGGGGCTTGCACCACCCCTGAGATATACCCCTATACTTTGCCACACAAGCTCCCTCCCAACTGACCTTGCATCCAAACCCCTCCACCCTCCAAAGGCAAGATGCCATTACCATCAACATAATGCCATCTATCAGTGCTCATACAGACTATTTGTTTTGCAATCCATCAGTGGTCCTATAAACCAGTGGTATTCAACCTGGGGTATGCGAAGACATCTTAGGGGGTACGTGAAATTTAAAAAAAATATATTATTTTATGATAAACAATAAATAATCAGTAATGTAATTTATTCAATTTATTTTAGATGTAGATTATATACTATGTATATCTTGAATTATACACCAACAACTTTGTGGGTACAAGGTTGGAAGAGAAATTATATCTGGGGGTACACGAACAAAAAATGGTTGAATACCACTGCTATAAACTATTTGATATCCACTGGAAGACTGGTGACATAATTACCCATGCTACCATCTACCAGTGACCATATGAATTATTCTGGCTGCAATCATTAGAATGTAACAAGTTTTTGTGTTGTCACAGTCACATGAGAAAAAAGCCTATTTTGTTGAAAGAAGTGAATTACTAATAATTAGTAAATATATCACTTATTGGAATTAAAATGATAAATATGTGAGTATACATGACAAGAATAGTAACAAATGGGAGGTTGCTTTTATTATTAACTGCTATTCATATATATATTTAAGAAAATAATAAGCAGTGTGTGGCATAAAGAACACCTTCAGAACTTTCGTGTGCTCTGAAGAGTATACCTTTCCAATTTTGTTTAAGTACAATGTCTTAATGACCAACTTAATGAAGCACAGGGACTTCAAAGCATTGTAAAAAATAAATGTTGAAGACACCCCTGACATGTGTTTTGCATTTTATAACTGTGTAGTATGAATGTCTGGACTATAATTTCATCATTTTATATCATTTTCAGAGGAACATTAAAACTGTGACTGCTCACTATACTGTTACAATGGTACAGCGTGACTGTAAGAAGTAGTTAGCTAGGAGCAGTCAATAGACCCATACCATGAGGGACTCCCTCTTCTTGCCACTTGTGACAATGACAAAGCCTTGTGTCTCAATTGCAACTCCTGTCTTCTGCACATGTTCCTCAATATACCTGCAACATACAAAGGTACTGCAATTTATTCCATGTGAGTTATCGTTCACCTCTGCTTAGGCATGTGAACGCAAGGCAAGCAGTCAGCTAGTTGGCTTTGACTCTCAGAGGGCTGTTATGCCACGGATTAAAAGAGAGAAAATATGTATAATTTATAGACCAACTTGACGGAGAGAAGTAGGTTGACTGCACAGGAGATTGAGCAACCAATTTTAGCCTTGGAACAGGTCTATGGAGGCCTAAATCTTGACTGGGAAGAAGAAGCCGAAGAAAATATACATCAATACCTTCTATGCACCGCAATTTTTTTTTTTCAAAACATGATTCCAAAGAAAATAATACCAGTCAAAGATTCAATGTAAGCAAATTTAAAAAACCTAAAACCAAACAACGGAAATTATATATCTAAAAATGAGTAAAGGCCAACTGTAATATTGCATACATTTTCAGAACTCATTCTACTACATATGAAGCTCACCAGTTGATGAAGGATGATTTCCCTGCTGAATGATTGCCAATTAGAAGAACTACAATTTTCTTTCGTGGTGCAAGCAGCTTAAGGTTGAAATGCTCTGCAATTTTAATCAAGCCTGAAATACATAAGATGAAGTAAGTTGTTTTGTTTATAACAAATGATTACCAATAGAATTCTATTCAGTAAATTTTAAGTTAAACTAAAACCCTTAGGCTATCAGCATTTCTTGACAGCCAACTAAAATTACACAAAAGGATTCAATTCAATTACATTAGTGTGGCTATAGTGGAATGATGTATTTAAACTGTAGTTCAGTTTCCAAATGCATCCTTTGCTATTTTTAATCTCTCACTGGTCAGTTTATTGCATGAATAAATGGGCTGTTAAAATAGGTAATTATACAGCATAAATGCACAGTATTCTGTTTGTATTTCATTTAATAGACACACTGAAAAATGTTTTTACTAAAGTTGTAGATACTGTATTTCCTGAATTTTAAGACACACTTTTTTCACATTTTAAAATTTCTGAAACTGGGGTAACTATAAAACTAAACAAATGAATATTGGGGAAATATGGATACCGTTCTAACATGCACAGAAGGGAAGAAGCAGCCCCTATCAGGGCTGACAGGGAACCAACAGTGAAGATCAACAAAAACCAATTAAATAAAAAGTAAAACAACCAGGGAAACTGTAGGGGATATGAAAAATGGAAAGAAGGAAAAGTATCCATTTACTTTGTTGTAAATAATTTTGGCCTCTTCTCTTCCATACACTTTTTTATAATTTATAAATATCATCACTGACTTTTCCATATTCCCAGTTCTTCTCAACCAAGTGTCTTAATCCAAAAACTATGTCTGTTGTCACCCTTCCTCTTCTGAATGTACACAGTGATTCTGTGAATTTTCCTACAATTTACAATGTCATATTGTTTACTAGTATCCTTCAATAAATTCTGAATGTCTGGAATTTGTGTTGCACCCGCCAAATATATATGAATTTCTCAAAAAAATCGTGAATACCCCTTCCTGAATGAACATTTGTAAGGGTCACAAACAAGTTGCAGTAAATTCTGCATAATAATAGCACCCTTAAGTAGTTTGGGTTCGACAAGTAAATTATGGAGAATTTGCACAATAATCAGCATTTTCAATTAATTCTGTGTGAGTGCCTATGAGTTTTAGGAACATAAAAGGCAATTTTTACACAGAATGCACTGCTTTTAATTCTAAAACAAATACTACAAAATACACGGAAACAAGTTATTCAGAATAATATGTAAATAAACGAAATGTCCCAGAATTATTTTGTAGACTGTGCACCACAACTAAACCCAATTTCTTTAAATTACGTTTATTTCCACTTCAACTTTCATATCTGTATGTTTCGAAATATTTACATTATATCTACATAAAATATCGAACCAATTACAGGAAATGTGCTGTGTAGGATCCAAAACAGGATGCGGTGAACAGAACCACAATTCGCCACATGATGGCATGAAATACTTACCCATATCTTCGTCTGCATACAGCGTGTGACATTCCCTCAAAATTTTTTCGTTGACAGTCATGGTTGCCTGATCTATTGGATTGGCACATTGTCGGAATTTGGCACGTACGGTCATTACGGCTACGTTCCCCTGATTTTCTTCTGCTGTCAAATTGAATTAAAGTGACATGCTAAACCTGCAGCAGTGAACGCAATGAAATAATCAACGTATTATTATAAAATTTATCAGAACATTTAAATTCCTGAATTCTTTACGTACATGCCGCAAAAATACAACCATTATAAATATAAATATTAGAGACGGTTACTAAATACTTACATCAGAGACACACTCTCGTAATAGGATTTACAAATACAGAAAGCGTACAAACCGAAATAATAAGCGATTAGGCAACAAAATGAATAAGCTGTATCCGGGCTGGATACTATGCAGTACGTTCATTCTCACGAGAATATCCTATTAAATGTACTAACAACGTGATTTTACCAAGTTAAGTTTATTATTTTAAATATCTCAACAAACAAATTATGTCAGTTGGTAACCGTTACATTATATTGATGTTCTATTGTTACACTTTCTTTAATCCAATGAAATCCAAAACTGCTAAGGCGCGTTCATTTAGGGTCGAGTTACGCTGACAAAGCTCGTAAGACAGTGGAACCACGGTTCCGGAGAATCTGACGTAAATACGTCTTTGTTTTTAAATTATATTTAGGCAATAAATACAATGAAAGGCAGTTTATATATTAGCTTTATTCTAAATATTCCCTTTATACATGCTTTACAATTGAGTAAATAGTTTGATTAAGACATTGCTTATTTAACTTGAATTAGTTACGCTTAAGATGGGTCTGTGGTAGGTGAAATATGTTATAAAATTTGTACACTTTAGAGTATCAACATTTCGTGCAAACACCATATCTATACAAGATTTTGATCTAGTAGCACTACATTGAGGAGTTGACATCAACATTAAGCCAAACGTTTCCTCCATAAATGTGACAAAGCTTTGATTTTCCTCCTTCTTTAAATCAATGTTAAAATCTCCTGCCAATATTATAGGCATTGTATTACGACCTTCTGTGGCCATAATTGAAAACATCTCTGTAAATTTGGGATTTGTACGTGACTATTTTAGCTTCAATGTCATCCATCTTGTTATCTCTACATACATACAAACGCAGCAGTAGCGTGAAGTGCGATGCGCCTTTATTTGTATAGATAAATGTTTGTAGAACCTAAACCATTTGTGATATGTAAAATATGAAAACAGATATGGAAAGCTCAAGAGGTAATACGTATTTCGTACGCAATATGTCCCGATCCATCTCCTACGGTTTTCGAGAGGCGGGCGCTTAACGCGCCAGATGCATTAAAAATTGTACACACTGGTTCATTAAAATTGCAATAAATGTATAAACAATTATAATTACAACAAAATACATTACAGATTCTTAAAGGTCCTTATTTACTGATCATTTTACATGTAGGTTACATTACCCTTACTCTTACCATTCCTGAGGAATGAACGTTTAAAGTGACTCGGCGCTGGACCTTACACATCTTCGTAACTAACGCTGTTTTTGCCGAATGACCCTTCCGTATAGACGTATTTACGTCAAAAGAAGACAAGCCTAATTCTCTTACACCAGTTCACAAATGCAGAGAAAAACATTAAATGTGATGAATAATAATAATAAATAGGAATCCCTTACCTCAATTTTATCAAAACTAAAATGGAGAGAGTGGAGGGCAGTATCACAGATTTCTTAGTAATTCTTATATAAGAAAAGTAATTGTGATATTCTAAAACGTTTTAACAGCACAATATTATCTAGTCTACGACGCACTTCTTCTACAAGCGATTCACAGCTCAGCTCTTTCCGTAATAAAGAAAGCGGATTTTTGACGGCAGTAATGAAACACAACACCAAATAAACAGATGACATAACAATTAGTTTCTTAGGTAAAGGAGTCAAGCATTGTTATGCACGCAGTTCATATAAAAGCTGACCATTGTCGGTCCATATTTACACATTTTCCTAACGCTGTTTTGCCGAACGACCCTTCCGTACAGACGTATTTACGTCAAAATTCTGTGGAGTCCAAAAATACTGCATTATTTTTATTAACATCCATTCCTATAGCAATTAGCTTCATCTGAGCAGCACATGATGTTAAGATGATTTGTATATACTTTAAAATTGTAATGACACATGCCATCTTACAACGTACTGTCAGTTTAATCGACGTAAAGGTACATTCTTATAGAAGTTTTGTGTTACATTACCCCTTGAAATTCAGAATGGCTGCAACAAGGATGAACTACTTTCTCTTCATTAAGAACATGAGATGGGTAATAAATATGGCCTTTTACACACTGATATTTACTGTTTTTAAAATTGTCATAATATATGCCATGCTTTTTTCCTGGGTGGTGCTGCATGAAATATTGTCACTACAGAACTTGTAAATAACTGTACGAGACATATGTTAAACAAGTGACTGATACAATGTCTTTAAACATGATATGAGATTAATTTCATCACAGCCTCAGTGCCACACAGCCCTTGGCTCAATGCCGAACATGGTATTGGGGATCATAGTCCTGTTAGCTGTCCATAGAGACATTACCCACCTTTATGACTTGGACACTAGGACTGGATTTGGGAGAGGCGTTTACTTTTACATACATGTACAAAAATTTCTACAGAATTCTCTCTTCATTCATTCTTAAAAATGTCCGTATCATCTCATCTCGTTATTTGTTATTCTTCCAAGCTGTTCATGCTTCAAACAGCAAATAAATAAAATGATACACTTTAAATAACATTTAATTCTTTTATTTCTGAATTGCTCAGGAATAAAACATTTATATTTCCTGCAATGTTTATATCTATCACCAGGTCAATGTGGTGTCCCAATCCATACTGGCCGTACAGGATCAACTGAATCGTAATGTTATACAACAATTAACTGAAATCTAATCAGTCTTGACACTATAAGGAGTAGAACAATGCAGTCTCTGGTGCTTAGGAATAATATACCTTTTGATACAATAATGTAAAAGTTCCAAATAAACATGGTGGCTGAACACAAGAGAAAAATATGATTACTATTCTGAGGAATTTCTTCTGATAAAAGAAATGGGAATAGAAAATTTAATACAAAATTACGAGAAAAATGGAAGAGCTAGAGCATTTGACCAATTATTTCTTATTTCTTCAGAACCAAAGATTAGGCCACCACGGCCTGTTGTGAAACTAAAATTGTTCAGA
The DNA here is from genome assembly GCF_000696155.1 of Zootermopsis nevadensis. The sequence continues at coordinate 1,424,884 of NW_019059848.1, read as the reverse complement.
TCATATTTTTGTAGGTCTTCCCACATTCTTCTTCTATAAGGTCTAACACAGTATGCTTTCTTCAGTAGTCTTCTGTTATTCAATCTCTCCGCAAGCAATCTTCAATCGAATCTCTATTTTTCAGTATCATCTATTGCATTTATAACTCCTAATTGTCTGATATTCGGTCTCTTCAAGTAACCACTGTTAGTGATCAAAGGAAACTTATCCGTTAAGCTTTCATTCTTTCTTGTCCTTTTTCTTCAAGGTCCAAGTCTCAGAACCAAATATCAGCATTGGTGAAACACAATTATTTTATAATTTTATGTGTATCTTTATTGTTGCCATATCAAATGCATAGTTATTCAGCATCAAGTAAGACACAACAAAATAACCATGAATGGAAACTAGAAAATGACAAAGAAAAAATGGCATACTGTTGTGTACTTCCAAATGTTCAGAGAATGAAGAAAGAAGAGGTTAAAAGGATCAACCTTCCATTATGAACTGTAGTCACACATCTTTCTGATCACTTGATCACCGACTTATGTTCGGACTTAAATGACTTTTCATGTCAGTCTATAAAAGATGTATGTAGTACCATAGTATGGTATAAAAACAATCATTAAATGATCTGTAAATATTAAGATAAACCATTGTTGCACAAAGCAATCTAAAACTGCTGTGTCAGACACACAGAGATTCAGTCTCATGCGGGCACTTTACGCATTCTTTCGGCCATCAATCAATGACGCTCATTAACGTAAAAGTTAAAACACTTCTGAATGCTACATCACATTCACTCTTGTCAAAATACAGGGAGAAATTCAAATGTAAAAATTTGATTTTGGATATGTCCACTGGAAGTCAATGAGAAATAAGTTCATGATCTGGTTCAAAATTGTCATAGTTGACTGGAAGCATCGGCCCATCAGTTTACTCTGAAGACTGAGAGACTCTATGGCCAGACCTGCTACGGGCAGCGATCGTTCTTGACTGCCGTGTTGAGATCACTGAAGTATGGATGAGTCATCGCATCTTCAGCTGGCAATCTTAGTGCTGGGTTGCACACCAACAGACGCTGCAAAACAATAACACAATCGTCAACCAAGTCCTTCATGTATCCCCAGAAGTTGAAGTCAAGAGGTGTCAAATCTGGTGAGCACGTATGAAATGACTGGATCACATAAAAATTGGCGGACGTGTATGTACACGCAGTGGAGGCAAGTTCACTATTTCACAACTTAGCAATGGTGTGGACACTCTGCCAGAATGAGCAAACTAGCAGCTAGGAACGACTACTTCTTGTAGATCTGGATACTTAGATGAAAGCCATTCACTGTTTATACAGAACTGTGGTAGTTACTTAATGTTAATTTAAAGATCAGTGTAGCAAGTACTGTAAGAAGATGGTGGGGGACACAAGCACAGGATAATGAAAATAGATTTATCAGATAATAATGTCATGATTGTAATTTCAACCCACTCAAAATAAAGCCAATGAATGCCACCCACAGTTTACCAGACATTTCACAGGACATTCTGTATAAGAGGTACCAATGAAAATATGCAGTCTTCCTCCCTGACATGTGTTTCACTGAATTCAAACATGCAATACCTGTAACAAATCCTTTCCTTTGGAATTGAGTTTTGGTACCACCTGACTAAAACTCATACTTGGATGGTACATTGGAAAAGCCTTGTAATCTGGCAACTGACTAATTGCAGGCCACGTTTCTTCAGTTGGAGTCCCTAGCAACTTGAATATACGCTTAAGTTGGTCATCCACATCAGAACCTGGGAACAATGGTCTTCCTGCATTTGCCAACTCTGTAAGAAAACCACAGTCAAATACAGTGTTATTAAAACACGCATGCCCAGTCAATCAGAATTAAATTACTACTGAATCATCATATAGACAGTCTATCATCTAAGTCAAAGTGTTCCCTAACTGACACGGATTGCCAATCCAAAAGCAGTGGCTGTCTAGTTTAAAAATGTACTACTTGACTTGAAAATATGTTAATATGTAACGCTCCATAACCCCCTTTTCTTTCGTATCCAGTACACACCATTCAGCATGCCAATAATTTCAGGAGAGGAGAAAAGCTAACTCCTGATACATGTACACAAAACATGTCAGATGGTAGATGTCAAATGCAATAACTAACTAACTAGATGGCTTACCGAACCCGAAGGTTCGTCACCGAATTAACCAAAGCCCTCCACCGGACCCTGTCCTGGGCCAACAAAATCCAGTTTCCTTCAACTCCTATCTCCAGATGTCAAATGCAATTAACTGCATTATTACACACACCTTTAGAGAATGACTTCTCTGAGATTGTACAGTCTCTGTATTTTCTATTTATTAAATCCAAAATAAAACAATTAACTCATGTCAGCTTGTTTTTGCTTCACTGAAAATTCATGAGTAACTTCCATTAAAGATATTTCAGAATGAAGAATTTTTGTCCTGAAGTGAAATGCCAGAAAAATAAACTTATCAACCTTCAAAAGGACACACATCTGCAAGGGATGTTCCAGCAGAAACTTAAAAAAAGGTACTGTCCCTAAACATGGAATATTATTCTAGTGAAACAATGTCATTCTTTATGGTCATGCGCTAAAATAATTGTTACTTTTTGGATCAACATAACTCTACGAGATAACTTTCAGTAAGCTAAAATACATCAATCGCAGTACCAGACTCTCAGACATGCATATGGATATTTTCTTCAACTTCAAAGCAACCAGCTAACAAAGACAGTATACTGAAAAGATCAGAGAAGTTCCAACCACCAATGTAAAACTGAATTTTGTAAACAGTAAGACACTCTTAATTAATCCAGAAAAAACTGTATTAATTTCATTTAGCAAGAAAATTTTACAATGCAATATTATTTTATAAAACACACAAATAAAATACACAATTAATATTATTTTTTTTACTTTTGTTTATTTTATAAACTTTGTAATATCTGCAATAAAATCTTCTCGGGTGACTAGCTACGTCAATATGGGTTACAGATCCACACTGACACAACCAGCTGCCCAAGAAGATTTTATCACATTTAGTCGCCAGATAAATTTCAATCCATATACTTGTAATATCTATTGCATCTTCTAATTGCAATGCTATGCAATTTGTTTTACCACTGATCTGTAAATACGTCTATATGGGTCATTCGGTAAAAAGGCGTAACAAAGATGTGTAACGAAGATGTGAAAGATTCATATCAAGAATGTGTAAATATGGACTGCCAACAACGGTCAGCTTTTATATGAACTCCTTCATGCATTGTTATGTTACCTAAGAAACTAACTGTTACGTCATCTGTTTACTCGGCATTGTTGTGTTACATTACTGCCGTCAACAATCCGCTTTCGTTATTGCGGAAAGAGCTAAGCTGTGAATCGCTTGTAGATGAAGTGCCTCGTAAACTAGATAATTTTGTGCTGGTATAAACGTTTTAGAATATCACAAGTACTTACCTTATATAAGAATTATTACATTACATTACATTACAGAGACGTATTTACGTCAGATTCTCTGGAACCGTGGTTCCACTGTCAACTTTTTAATACCTCTCTTTCACCACAACAACTATAATAAAGGAAATGCATGTAGGGTACAGAATCATTCAATATAAGAAAAATCTTAACATAACAGTGGACACTGAGATACAAACTAAATAAAGGCAATAATAAACCTAGAACTGATATTTACCAGCAAAGATGCAACCAGCAGACCACATGTCAATTGAGGTTGTGTACAGCTTAGCTCCAAATAAGACATCTGGTGGGCGGTACCATAATGTTACCACCTCAGCTGAGTAGCACTTAACTGGGATACCAAATGCACGAGCAAGGCCAAAATCAGCCAACTTCAGCTCGCCATTCTATTCACAGACAGAAAAAAAAAGTTTTCAACATGTCAATTTATTTCTGACATACGAAACAGATGTTTATGATACTTTTTTGACAAAGTGAAGCAGCAGAAATAAATTAATGCTGTAAATACAAGGCTGATTTTAAAGGAAAAGAAAATGTGTATGCAGGTATGAGGAAAGGGACAGGAGAAGAAATTTTCTTAAATGTTCAATGAAGTATTTTTATCATTAACAATAAAAGGGCTAAAGGAGCAGAATAAAATAAGCACAATACTGTACCCATGTCAAAACAATAAATTACAAGAACCAGATATTTTAAATTTCCTTCTGTCCATTTGAACAAAAGTAAGGACAGGCCATTAAGGAAGATGACTTACAATCACTTCAATTGACTTAGGTAAAGTGCATAGTACTAGTATAAATTATAGAAGCTAACAATAAAGTAGAATTTCTAGTATCTGAAGGGCAGACTGGATGTGAACTACTGAAATTATTTATAAAAGACATTACCCATAAAACCTAACCCTCCCCTAACAGAACCTGAAGGTTCAATATACCAATATCAAAGTCTAATGTAGGACATGGTCCTAAGCTATGCTAAGCTTCAGAGGTCCCATGACAATTAAAAAGTATTTTAATGAAAAAATATTAATGCTTTAAATTTGTTATAATCACTGATGAAAATGTAATGAAGACTAATGACTGATCCAACAATAATTAATAATGGTACTTTTATGTTGTGTAATCTCTGAATTATTTTTTGCAGTACTAAAATAGCAATAACTTTAAAATAATATATATAAAAATATATTTAATTTTTGAGGTACCTCATAACGTGAGGTTGGAACTTATTTGCATTGCTTACAATCAGTGACAATTGCTCTGGTCTGGCTAATTTTGCACTGCCAGACCAATAAAATGAGGAATATAAAAGAAATGTTTTACTACAAAACACAACAGAAACATAAACATGATGATGATGATTCAACTGCCTGATTTTAGGAGGCTGGGCATCACCATGTACATTGATATGTGAAATACGTTATTGTACTTGTGTTGAAAGTTCTGAAGTTAATGTATATTGTATGAAATGACATGTTCTACATCCTTTGGTTGAGTCCTAAAAAGTATGTATGGAATGCAAATAAACTCTATTCTACTCATCACCTTGTCATCAAAATACCTCACCAGTGTGATGCAATCATTAGGGATTGAAAACTTCTGCATTGCCCAACATCTATCCCAGGATTAGCCATTGCCCATACCAATCTCCTTTACTCACTATTCATTAAGAGATTAAAATGTAATACTTCACAAATGTTTGAAGAGACCTACTGATATTCAATCATTCTGTACTTAATTTTTGGTAAATGTACAGAAATGCTAACACAAAGTAACATCCCCTTAAATACACTCCCAACACATCCCAAGTATGAGTGCTTGTTTTGATTAAGTACCATTTGGGTAGTTAAAGAGATTTGTGTTAGGTCTACTAAATCTAACAAAATTTTAGTATACTTTACCTTGTTGATGAGTAAATTCTGTGGTTTAAGATCACGATGAAGAACATTATGGCTGTGACAAAATGCAAGACCACGCAGAAGCTGGTACATAAAAGACTTTACTATATCTGGATCAATTTCACCATTCAGGCTATCAAAGTACTTCTTCAGGTCTTGGTCACAGTGTTCAAATACCAGAGTCAATTTTTTGTCACTGTGCAAAACATCATAGAGTCGTACGATATTCTTATGTTTCAACTCTTTCAGCAAGCAGATTTCTCGTAAAGCAGATGATGGTACACCCTGCAAAAGTCATCAATGACTACGTTTTAATCAAGAATCACTGCTGGAAAGAAAAAAAAGATGTGAACAGAAGGACAATTAGTACTTTTCACACATTAATTTACAGGAATTTACCTCATCATCATCATCAAGACGAACTCTCTTCAGAGCAACAATTTCATGGGTCTCTCTATTTTTAGCTTTGAAGACAGTTCCGTAAGTGCCTAAAGAGAAATACAAAACCAATTTCCAAATTGAACCCATGAGAAAACATAAGCCATAATCCTATCAAAGCCTGTGGTAACTATTTGTGCCACCTGTTTTGACAATCAGTAACACTGCATTTCACCCACAGAGTGTACCTGACTGTTTCATACGATTCTTTGAATAAACAACTATTACCTCCTGAAAATGCATTAATCAATTCATTTTTTTAATGGAAGTGTTTTCTTAGCAGTACAAACTTAATTCTGTATTTGGCCGAACGTCAGCTTCTATGGCTTAAAACATAACACGCCACAATACAGCTCATAAACAAGTACTACATTTCTTGGAAGAAACATTACCTTCTCCAATTTTTTCTAACTTTTCATATTTTTGCATATTCAATTGTAAGTGAATGCCACCACAGAACGTTGTCAGTGGCCGCATTCACAGTTTATTATGCTTATACGAAGACATACAGTGCATGAAAATTCAAGAGAAATCTAGAAATCTCATTAAAATTTCTTACTCTACAAATATTAATACTAAAATTGCACTACTATCACAAGCACTAACAATAAATGGCCAAGACCATACGACACAATCAATACGCCGAAGCACCTTTCATATATAACACACACATTACACACTGTGCATAGAGATCTGCGATCAGGAGTCTCTCGTTGGTTGCGGCATAGGAACCTATAATATAATGAAGATTTCTGTCTTCTGGGTTGAATATCGCCCTGATGACGGAGGCAGCATGACCTCTGAAACGTTGTTTAGCATCGACCAGACTACACGGTGCAACAACCCAGAAGACAGAAATCTTCATACTCACCACTGTGAAAACCTCAAATCTTACTATAATATAATCTTACCGAAATGGAATGAAATCATGGTTGAACACGAAGGGAAATGCATCATATTTCTGGCAATCCCGAATGCACAGTGCCCAGTCTCATAATTAAAAAGGACTGTCGTGGAAACCACAAGTATGATAAAAGTTGGGCCGATAGCAACTGGTATGACGAAAAGAATGAAGACATTTCTAAAAGATTGCCCACTCATACCTATAGCTTAATACCAACATCGTTTATACCCATGTCTCGAGCCTCATGTACTGTTACGCATATTCTTCTTACGAGTACAGATTATTTTCACCTGACGCGTCTGCAAAAGGATCCCTCCGTGACTAGGATTTGAGATTCTTAAAACGGCGTTTAAGATGATGACTAAGATCATCAGGGCATTCACCCTCGTTTATGGAGGCAGCAAGGACTTCAGAAATTAGTCATAATCACGTTCGTTGGACTGTGTAGGCCAATGTCGTGCAGCGCTGTCAGTGAACATATGATAGTCTCCCAAAGCAACTGTATAAGAACTGAAGTACTTCACAGTACAGTTTAATAAAATCACTCACAGGAAAGTTATCTAAAATGAAAATTCATGCTCTTTTGGCTTGGCTTGTTGGCATGGGTTATTTACTACTTTCTTATCATTTAATGATTTCTTCAACAGCTCTGCTATGTTACGACTTGACAAGTCTTTAAAACAAAGTATCATCACAATGAATGGTGGCAGTAACAGTGTGGATCACATCCTGTTATTGCCATCATGCGGCACATTCCCTTTATCTTTGTTACTAACTGGGATACACAAATACTAAGAAGCAATCAGTTTACTCCTATCATGATGCAGTAATGTCAGATTATAACACTGCATAGTCTTCATTTAATGGTTAATTGTTATTCAATCATTAAATAAATTCTCTGCTCTTGACCCAGAGATTCATCATTGTGTGTGTAAACAGGTCTGCCAAGTTTGAGGAACTATGTATTTAACATACAAGTCTTCATACAACATGAGGTTTAACTCCACATATGATTCTCAAAATGGTCAACCACTACTAATTAGCTGTCCATACCTACTTAATCGATACATTCACAGTGAATGTCATTATTCAATGACTAGCACACCTGCTTTTTATTCAAAAAGAAAAAGTTTGACACCAATATGAAACAAATAAATTTATAATTTCATAAATGATAATATTTAGGTTTGTAGATAGGATACAGGAAGATCAGACTCTGAACTGAATGGTAGCAAATAATTCCAAGATTTAACATGCTGTAAATATTTGTATTACTCTATCATACACTTATCAGTCTTCTGAGGCTTCTTTACAAATTCTGTTCTCATTTTTCACCTTCCACCCAAAAGTTACCACATATGCATAAGCAGGGAAAGTACAGTGGAAAGCAACTAAAAAGGTAGATAATTATGCATCCTGACAGACTTCAAGGCATTAATTTAACTGACATCTGGTATATACAGTTCACCTACCACTAATGTAAGTAAAAACAAGAATGAATAAACAAACATGTATAGTACTGCTGCCTATGACTTTGTGCAGTGGTTAGTTCTGATACTTTTCTATTTTACCTGTTTACTGCAGTTGCGTCACATTACTGTTCCACACTACGCATTTGGACCCTAATTACAGAAGCTGTTACTGTCGATTTTAGGAAGGTGAGAAATCTCTTGAACTCATGGCAGTAAAAATATAATTCTATAGTACTCGGTCTTTCACAGATAATATTTCAGAAAGTACAAGAACTGACTTTGCCATTGGTATTGAGAATGAGTGTACTTGTGATTGAAGTGGAACATGCTTTCCAAATTGAGAACAAAACATACTGCTTTGATGCACCAATAAAAGAACCAAGAATAACAGGGAAAAGAGTTAGAAACCTCACCTGAAAACCTAAGTTATACAACATTGATTCAGTAGTTCTGAACCAGCAAACATGTATCCCCTGGGAGTGAGAGAGATACGTATACTTCATACATTGCCAAACATGGAATATGTACATTTTGACAGTGGTCCTCAGAGTTGTTGCAGTGAATTCATACTGTTTTAGAGGAACATGCTGCTGCCCTGCAAAAGAAGGCACCAGCATGTTTTGCCAAAGCAACGAATACAACCAGAAGAGCACTTGGCTGCAAAAGTCCACAAACATACTATCTGAACTCAATCACTGTGAAAACCTCAAATTCTGCTTGGAATAAATAGAAATTCTTTAAAATTAAATAGTCTTTGTATATCTTGTTTTCATAATACACAATTACATGCAGTTGAGATAAAAGTTCTCACTAAAAAGGTGAACATGAAGTTTCACTCAAAGACAAAGGTGCACACTGACTGGAATAGGTTCAAAAATGCTGATCTCATTGCTGCACTGTTGTAAAGTCTGGTTAATAACAAACAGTATACTGAGTGACAACCAGTTACATAAGTAAAGAAAAGTAAAATTTGTTCATCTTCAGGACATATGATGGAGGCAGTATGTTACTCCAATGTAACCACCTAAAAAACTACAAGGCATCATAACCCAGAAGACCATAATCTTCACTCTGACCACCATGAAAACCGCAAGTCAAAAGTTCTTTCAGATCTTTCTCATATTCTAATAACACTCTTGATTAGTCATTTAGATTTAGATTGTACTGTGGATTATTCATGCAGAATAATTACAGAACAATTACACAGAAGAATCCAAATACATAAAAATTATATTTATTAAGGACAAAGTAGTGTATTTTATATCCTAATAGTGGTAAAAATAAAAGACATGATTTCAGTTTATTCCAATAGGAAAATACTGTTGTCAGCACATACATGCAGCTTGGGTAGAGGGATTCACATGCTTATAATACAATGTTTACATGTTTTACCACAGAGCTTACAAAAAATAGATTTCAGGATTATATATATTTCCAGTTATGAGCCCTCCTGAACAGTGGAGTTGGCTGCATTTCCTAAACGCTGACTAAGGACTGGGTCATTATGAGCAAATATGGAAATTTCAGAAGTTCTGATGTCTTCATAAAATGAAGAAAAGTCCATAGCAGTTACTTTTACAGTACACATTCCATAAGAAACGCCTTATCACTCTGCACCTTTTATGTGGCAAGCTTCTTCACAAGCTGAAATTCCATGAGTTTCCTATATACACAAAAGGACAATGCATAGGAAATGTTTTAATCACCCTGATGCATTCAACCATGTCCTTAAAAAAGGCCAAAATTTCAGTGTATGAAATATGAAAATAACATCTCCATGTTTGATCACAGCATCAAACTTGGAAACAATTTTTAAATATGTATATTTATACTTATATTACATAATATTTTATACATAGTCTTAACTTTGGGGCATTCTAAAATACTGCAGTCACCATAATTATTTGTTTGACAAAAGAAGTCATGATACACAGTATGTACATTAACAAAATAAATGTGTAAAACCAGTCTTTGAATATGCACAAATACTTTGCATACACATCTCATTTGCCCATCCCAACAAGAGCTTCATCCATGAGTTCATCATCTATGCTGCAGGGGGATGCTGAATGGGGCGAAGTAATCACCACAGGTGAGGCAGTTGTAGATGCAGCAGCAGCAGGCGACTGCAAAATATGTACCTGGACAGAGGGTTGTGGTGGAGGTAGTGGAGGAGGGGGCGTGTTTCTTCGGCTTGGAGCTGATACAGCAACTGCACGCTCAGGTACAGTCGCCAGTTTCCCAGCCTGCTGTTCTACAACAAGAGGTTTGTTTTGGAGAGATGAAGATGCTGACATGTCCAGTAGTATTTCCGCTGCTTCTTGTGAGGTAGTAGGTGCTGGTGTCATTTTATTTAGACCTGTTGATTTGTTTGGAATATCACTTAAGTTGACAAGCTTCTTAGAATCTTCTGCCTGCTTTTGGGAAGATGAGGAAGAAAACTTAGTCTGGGAAGAGTCCACAGTTTTGCTCAAGTGTAACGTAGAAAGAACTGAAGGGTCATTATTATTATTACTAGCAGAGAAAGACTTTACAGGATTCTCGAGCTTTCCTATAACCTGAATTGTTGTTTCTTCCTTTGCATTATTCCCTGAAGATTGTCCACTACGAGGCAAATCAGTCTTCATTCGGGATACTTCCAATGTTTCTCCAGATGTGGGCTCAGAACTACTAGAAGACATGCTTGCAACTATTGGAGCAGCTGTAGGAGCTGAAATTTGTGGACAAGTGTCTAAATTTATATCCTGTAATTTTGAAGTAACTGATGGAAAAGCTGTAGTAGGTGGTGGTTTTAATGTTGGTGTTGTAAGACTTGATATCGCTAAGGCAGGTGTGACAGATGCCAATGCTGGTATTTTGGAACCTTTCATATCATCTGTTTTAGAAAGAGGTGGAAATTTTGTTGAGGTATTTGAACCATCTACTTTCCCCACCAGATCTATGGGTTTGGCTCCTGAATCCATCCTATTACTGGATTCTGTACCTCCAATTGATGTTTTATCTGATGACTGTTTCTTTGAATCTCCTTCATTAAGATTACTGCTTCGTGCAGAGAGTTTTGGTATCTGAAATTTTGTATCTAATGATTTTATCATACCCTCAACTATAAGCTGTGGTGGTAATGATGGCTCTATTTTGGCATGAGCTGTAACAAGTTTTAGAGCCCTTTCACCTTCTAATTCATCTCTCAAACCAATAGGGCTGGATTTTCTAGCATCAGGCCCCTTGGAGAAAACTGGCTTTTCACGATCACTGCCAGTCTTCAAAGTTCTTGGTTTATTGTCCCGTCTATTTGCATCAGCCAAACTACTCATTTTTGGTGATCCACTGGATTTTGAAGCAGACTTAGAAAGGATGCCAGATACAGGAGAACTTGTAGATTTTATAGTGGATGGGATTTTAGACGAAGGGTTACCACTGCTACTACCACTGCCTGCCTTACTACTGGAACTGGAAATTCCACTGCTACCACTGTTGCCACTGGTGGACTTCTGTTGCAGCATCTGATGTGGTTTCTTTGAAGCTGGTCCACTATTAACTCCTGGTTTCAGACCAGTATGAGTCTTGGGTGATCCAGAACCAGTGCTGGATGATGATGATGATGAAGTTTTTACAACACCAGATTTAGAGTCCTTAGTTCGTGTTTTATTGATTGTGATCTTTATGCCTTCAGAGCTTGATTTCACCATATATTCCCCTGGATTCTTGCTACTACTAATAATACTACCAGATGTATCTCCTGGTATCTTACTGCTTGGGTTGGTACCACTACCTCTTCCCTCTTTCATTACCTCACCTGGTTCAGGTCCCTGGTGCTGAGCCGATTTAAGTTTGTCTATCACTGCTGAAAGTGAGCCTTTCCTATTCCGTACCTGAGGCACTGCAGATGATTTGTTGCCATCTATGGTCACTAATGGGGGTGTGCCAGCCCCACTCTGAGGCCCCGTACCCCCATCACCACTTCCACTTGTTATATCCAACTGTTTCAACTTCACACTGGACGACTTCAACTTAGGACTTGAACCAGACCCAGAGCTTGCTCCACTATAAGAACTGGACACTTTGCGATCCTTATCTTTGCTGGATGAAGATTTTACTTTAGGCACATCTGACCCACTCTTCCCTGCAGTTGATGGAGAACTTGCTGCAGATTTCAGTGCAGACATGCTTGGTTTCCCAGACCCTCCAGATGATTGGTGCTTTGGAGATGAGGTACCATGGTGCTTGGGGCTGCTTGTTGTATAACCTGGAGAATGTTTGGGACTCTGGTGTGAAGAGGAAGGTTTGCTCGAGCTTGACTTGGTCAAGGAAAGATTCACGTGTGTCGGGGAGGAAGTTACCTTCCGAAGTGCACTAGCTGGTGATGAAGGACGAACAGATGTCATGGGTGGTGACTCGGTAGGCTTTATGCTAACTGACACTGGTTTGGATAATGGATCCTGTTTGGGAGGAAGTTTGTCTGGGGGTCCCATTGCAACACTAGAACCACCACAACCACTGGGGCTGTCTTCCCGTTTCCGTTTATTTCGTTTCTTGTCAGGCCTCATTTTATCTTCAGTTCGACTTTTCCCACTCTTCCTGTCCCTGTAATTGCGATCATCTGCTGCAATCACTTTGGATGAAATTGGGGTTATTGTGATGGAGGAATGAAGAGACGTAGCTGGAGTGGAAACAATGGGGATTATCTCAATCCCAGGTCTCCGTTCAAGTCCCATGCCTGTCAAAACGGAATTAAAACTGGAACTAGATGATGTAATTGGAGTTATGCTTACTGATGGAGCTACAAGATTTTTGCTTTCAGCCAAATCAAGAATTATAGTTGGCGGAGAAGTTTTCTTTTCTTTCTTTGGTTTCCTAACAATCATCTCTTCTACTTCTTCAACTGGCATGATTTCTTCCTCACCAAAATCTGAACCTGTTTTCTCCTCTTCACAATCCAAAATAGTTTCCATGGGGGCATCCCTTGAAGTTGGAGTTCCCAAAGGGGTTGAGTCACTGCTTGAACTCTCTAGAACAATCTCACATTCTTCACTCTGCTTTCGTTTAGGACTTCGCCACATCCCATCTTTGTTGTTTCGCTTCCGTTGTTTTTTGGTGTTTGGTGTCTGCTCACTAAGCATGTTTAGCAAAACAGGCCCTTTTCCAACTGATCCCTGACTAGAAAGTAAAGCACCAAACTGAAATGTATTTGATACAGAACTTTCAATTGGATTTCCTGGACTCTGGAAACCAACACCTGTATCTGACATATCAGGGCCAAATCCTTGACGGCTTCCTGAACCACTTAGTGACTGGCTGTGAGGTAAACTACTACCATCAGGTTCAGCTTTAACACGACTCACATCAAAATCTGGTGTCATGGATCCACCATGCCCACGACCAGGGTCACTGCCTGGGGGAAGACTAAGGTTACCACCGGCTGTAAGACCATTTGAACGAAGGTTATGACTCTGCCAAAGACGGATTAGTGACCGCATGGTGACTGGTATTGACCAACATCTGCAACAATGAACAAATCTAAAATTTCACACTTTCTCTTGAAAACAAATTGAGAAAATGAATACAATTTCATTACATATAACAAAGGACTCCACATAACAACCTGATTTAAAAGATGAAACACGGATTCTCTAATGTCTTGTACAAATAATTTACTGTTCAAAGGCAGACAGATTTTCAAATTAATTTCAGACACAGAGCCCATTTCTGAAACTTAGCATAATAAAAAAGACACTGGATAAGGACCAAGAAATTGAAAGATCTCCATCAGAAACATTCATAAATAACTTAGAAAACACTTACTCCTTATTTGCTGACTAACCGAATCCATGCTGACAATCACTTTACTACTCAAGAAATTACCCACCTTTCATGGAACCCAGTCGTTCTTTGCCGGGTTCACAAGTTCCTGCAAATAGGCCACCTAGATTTTCTAAGTTGTCTCTACCTCACTTACTGCAGCATTACTTGCTCAGAGAGTTGTGTCCCTTATCAAAAAATTGTGCACCTCCAGACTCCTACCTGTTCTTGATCTTGGCACTAGATGGAAGTGAGTTGATCAGTGTCATGACCCAGCTGTGCTTTACCCCCTGGGAAATGAGCCCACAGTACCCACCAGATAGGAGGCAGCGGTGGGCCCAAGAGCCAGTACAGACACAGAGGCTAGAAGAAAAATCGCCTGCCCCTGCCAAGGATTGAACCCTGGTCACCCAGTCCACAGACAGACACTATACTGATTAAGTTACCCAAGCTCCCAAGAGTATTAAGTGATGTGCATGTAAAGTTGGAATCCAAGAGAACTGGTAACATAAAAATTAAATTCTCTGGTATGTTAATGTGAATCCCAATACCAAATTTCATCAAACACTGTAAAGATGGTTCAGAAGGTAAAATAAGAGACCAGATATAACCTTTCTATTAGGAGTTCACTTTATACTTTTTGCATAAAGAACACATAAACCTTAAATTACCTCTGTAAAACTTTACTGGCATGCTCAGGTGTGCATCCATTTTCACCATTGCCAGCACCATACACCTTGCATTTGATGTTTGAGATATCTGCCAGATCCAACTCTGCTGTTGTCATGGTCTCTTCCAGAGGATGTTCAAATGAAATAGAAAGATGTTGCCAGGAAAGAGCAGTCACTTCAAACATTATTACACTCTCCAGATCTGCTGTAAAGATTAAATTAAACTATTATACACAGATGACAAACCTACATGAAATTCTATAAAAGACTTCTTAGATAAGGAGTTCAGTCAGCAGAGTCAATAGATCTGGCTGCATAACTTCATAGTACAATTCCTTGCCATTAGATAGGTACCAGATAACAGCTGTCAACTTCCATGTCATAAATGGCACAAATATATTACACTTAGATGCAGACTCTCTGGAATCAGTGGGCATGAGAAATAACACTCTTACACGGTTTTGAAGATGTTTGAGAACTGGTCAGAAAGTTCACACAACATTGATATTAACCTGCCAGCTTAACTTCTCTGACATTGTCTCAGATGTGAAAGCTGGTATTTTGTGCAGAAATTTGTAATAAATAAGTTATCCTTTGAAATTTCTGACATGAAGGAATAAAGTGCATTTTTCAAATTGTCAGTTAAAATTGGAAATACAACCAAGGAAACCTGTGAAATTAAAAAAAAAATCATATATTGGATAACATCTTAAATGTCTAAAAATATATGAGTGATGTCGCCCTTCAAAGATGGATAAACTTCCAAGGAAGATGAGACATGTATCGAGTGGGCATCAACAATGAACACAGAGAAAACTATTTAATTCATGAGCATATGAACATAGTGGCGGAATGACTTATTAAGTGGTGACAGAAATATGTATCTCCTTTAAATGATTATAACTCAAAGTGTGGGAATAAGGAGAATCTTAGCAAAATGTTTCCCACAGACCACAATAGTGACATCTTTCAACATAAGGGAATTTTTAGTGAAGCACAACTTTCCACAGATTCTTCACCAACTGTATTTGCTGTATATTATACAAAGTGACCTTCTATGTATTGAACTTTAAAAGGTACTCCAAAAGAAAACACTTCAGGAAATCAAAAGATCACATAAAATGCAGCATCACGCATCTTCCTGAAATAATAGTGGAGGTTCTTTAACAAATTATAGAAACCCCAGAATCACTGTATAAAACCAAGGGAAGATTATTCTGACAGAAAATGTGGATTAATTATTCTCATATTTAGTTTCATTCCACAAATTCAGTTCCATAACGTTTTTATCAAACCTAAGAAAAGTTACTAAGCGTGTGTACACACAAGAGCACCCATGAGCGAGCGCGCGCACACACACACACACACAACGTTTGCTAAGAAACTAAGCCACACACAACCTATTCACTTTCCTCAGTCAGATTTCTTAAAATTATGTTAATTACAGAAACCAATTTTCTGTCTAAATAATAATAATAACAATA
This sequence comes from Zootermopsis nevadensis, assembly GCF_000696155.1. Next base: position 1,408,727 of record NW_019059848.1, on the reverse strand, counting down.
ACAATCACAGCAGC
>NW_019059848.1:1369591-1408676 GCF_000696155.1 Zootermopsis nevadensis | reverse complement strand
AAATAAAAACTACAGTAGAACATACCATGCTTGCTGGCTGGCCTGATACAACTTGAGACAAGAACATTAAATAAAGCCTGCTGTCGTAATAGCATGAGGATCTGCGGAACATGAGCTGGATGTAAAAAAGGGATATTTGAAACCAAAATTCCCTCTAGGTTCTTGCTCTCAGTCATGAAGAAGCAATGCTGCTGATCAGGTAATGTCTGAAAGGAAAGAAATATAGCGTTTCATTGCAGGGTCAACACTTGTTAGTTATACAGAAAGATCAAACAGAGCAAAGGAGCATATCATTGCACTAGTGTGTTAAAAGACAACATGACTAAAATATAAGTAGAAGCGCAGTCTTGATTTTATTTACATATTCTGCACACTTTTATTCCCAAAAGCTGTATTAACCATAAATCAGTTGTTTACTAGCCACATAAAAGTTTGAGTACACAAACTTAACCCTTGGAATGTATATCAATATAATTTGAACTGTGGTCTCCTGGATTATGATGCCATGTAGATGGTTACCAATGGTTCAAAAGAAAACATTACCTCCATCTACAGGAGGAGGCAAAAGGTTCCTTCAAAACAATGGTAAATAAATACAAGACATATTTCACCATCTGCAAAACCTAAACCCTCATTCATAGATACAGAAAGTCACTTTACATTATGTCAATACTTCTAGATCTTATTCCTAACAATACTTCCAGTCAGAAATGTCATACAAACATGGGTTACAGTTACGTAGACGAGTACATAACATCGAAATTATTTGGACATACAATGTGTTTACAGTTGTACTTCCAGCGCAATGGGACACCCCACACTTCAGTAGACATGTGATGGATTACCTGAATGAACAGTTCCCAGACTGATTGTGATCTCTGCACAAATGGCCAATATGGTCACCAGATTTCACTCTGCTAGATATCCATGTATGAGGTTACATGAAAAATATGATTATGATTACAAATTAAACAGATGAGACAAACTACTCAACTGAATTTTTGATGTTGAATAACCCTGTTTTTCCTTTTAAAAGTTCAGATCATCCTGAATTTCAAACTTCCATAGCTGTGTTATTGCTCAGCAGTGGACCCACATTTGTATGACATTTCTGACTGGGAATGATTCCAGAAACAAGGTCCTGAAGTACTGACATAAAGTCAATGGACACTCAATATAATTTTCAGTACAATGTTCATGAGACTGAGATTAACGACAGAAGAATGGTGTATTCCATTTCTGAGCACACAATTTTCAAATTAATTATTTAAGACTGTTCATCTCTCGCTGGTTTTAATGTTAGGTTGCACAGCAATATATTACTTTTTTATATAGTTTATACAATATACACCACACTGAAGAACATCTCGAATACAAGTTACAGACCTACACTACATTCTGGAAATCCCATACAAGTACATACCATACCACACTACCTGAGATTTCCCAGTCCATAACATTTTCTCCTAATGAGATTTATGCAGTCACTGACAAACTGTATATGCTCTGCCATCTTTAGCAAACATTTGAAAAGTATTTATTTTCCCAAAATACTAGAATCAGCGAGCTATGAAATGTTCAGCAATCAAAGGGTTAAGAAATTTAAAAAAAAATCACATACTAATGTGTTGAATGATGGAAGTGCCTTTGATAAATATGATGTTAGTTTTGCACTTCAAATAAAAATCAGGTTGCACAGTTAATACAGAACAGAGCTATATACACCTCACACCTATTACAAGACTCATCCATACCAAATTTATTCAAAGTGGTTCAGAAATGAAACAAGCAGATGAACAGATCAATGAATAAACATCACACCTCTATTGTGCACTCATTATGTGCAAGTTATGATGCAAAGAAACATAAAATATGAATTAACTAGGATTAATGCAGCAACAAAAATGAATATCCTTTTATAGAATTAGGATTGGAATTACAAAAATTCACAGTTAGCATAACAACATAAGAACATCTTACATGTGTGTACAGTACTAACAAAGTTTCATACTCTAAAGCAGAATATAACACAACTCATGTCAAAACCACTTCTGAAATACAGCCATTTCTAAATTTACACAGTAGATGCATTCCTTAAAAATGCTTTGTAAATGGAGAGTTAATTTTCCATACAAGGGTTTAACTCCCAGGTGATTAACAATACCTGTATAATGTTTATATAGTTGGTTCAGATCTTTTGTTAATATTTTAAGAAATATTGTCTCTATGAATGTCACTTAATCATTTGATATGTTGACTATTACTGATTCTGTAATGGCAGTAAGTTGTAACCCAAAACAACGTAAATGAAGAAACATTACACAGACATCGACTGCTTTAAACAAAAATGCATAAACAGAGAAATGACTGTGCAAACTTCATTTCACTTTATTAAGTCAGCACCATTCAATCATGAAGATTAGCCCATTTTGGTCTCAGCACTTATGATATCCAACTGTCTTTTACAAGGGCATCAGTTGTCTTCTTCATGTCAGATGGTATTTTAAAATTTGTTTTTGGAGTCCCTGGTCTTCTACTTGGTGATCTGTTGAAGCCAGTTTCATATTCATTAAGTCTTGTCTCCAAGCCCAAATGTTACAGCCATAGAGGAATAATGGAAGGGCCGATGTTTTATTCTTCATGCTTTCTGAACTAAATTCAGTCTTAGAATGTTGTTAGAAGTCCAAATATTTATAGAAATGCTTTGATTTTGAAATCTTTTCTTTCTCTTCTTGGTACTGAATGTTACAACCCAAGCATGTGAAACATTTGCTCGGTCCAATATTGCATTATCTTTATCAATTCTGCTTCTTACTGGTTCAAGGCCCACAGAACCATAATTTTGGTTTTCTGAGGTTAAATTTTCATTACAAGTACTTGTGCTGTTTGGTGTAAAAATATTATCCTCTGTGACAGAGATGAAAATCGTATCATCCACAAATAGCAGTGTAATCAACTTCATCCATTCTCATAATGCAATGAATTAGTTACGTTATAACTTAAGTAATTGATTATACATTTCTGCTCAGTCTTTGACCTTGAACTAATGTGTTGTGTGATCATTACAAGTAAATTTCCATCATGTTTTATTCTGATTTTATTCCAAATGTTACTGATTCAATTCTCATACAAAATTCATTAAAGTTAATTTAGATTTTCTAATTCATTCTAAGATTTTCAGTTGCTTAACTTACTTGTAATTACCTCATGATGGTCCTTGGCAGGCACAACACTGCTGTATGAAGCTGAATGGGGCTGTTTCCTGTCCAGCAAGTAGTTTTGTTCAGTCAGATTTGCAACCCCAGCAACTTCAAATTCTTATGTTATTAACAAAATGAAAACCAAAACTCTTGTGCTAAAAATGAAAGTGGTTAAATGTAAATCAGTTTTCAACTGAAAATAACTAGATTTTAAATAAAACCAAAATAATATAAGTTTACTTGTAATTACTGTGCAATATGTATACTTGAGGTCAAAGCAAGAACAAGCAGAAATGTACAGTCCACTGCACAAGTTGTAACCTGATTAATTCATTATAACATTCTAATCCTTGTAGTATATTTTTAAGCCAAACTTTTAATAATTTCAGTTATGTACAAAGTGGCACAAAAATAGCACTGCAGTTCTGTCAGACTGTGAACTGCCATGGCAAGTGCTTTTTTAGGTTTGAAAGGTCATTACTGCATAGCAGTGTTGTGGCTTTGGTTGCTGGTACAGAACATCAGTTGTATGGTAAAGTTGTCAGATGTCTGAACACAACCCTGGGAAAATAAATATCATAGCAACTCACAATCTGACTTAAAAAAAGGAAAAAAAAGAGGTTAAAATATGGATGAACTATTATCTGATTTATATATTATAAAGTTTTACAGAAACTTTCAAATTATCTCCCTCCCACCTTAATACACCTCAGTATCAGCACATTTATTTTAAAAAGTTAGGAAATATCTGCATAGCATAACAATTCTGGCATGTTTGCCAGAATAACCTACATGACTGGCAGCAGTTGCCTAAGATCAATGACCTTCACATGAGTCAGGTGTCTGGCCCTGTTTGCAGGCTGATGTCATGGAGGACTCCACGATGCCGTCACACAACTGGCTGGGGATTCCCAAGGTAACAATGGTAACCAAGGCAGCCTGGGTACTTGCAACCAGTCATTTCTGCATGCAGGGGCATACATTACCACTGTCTAGTTTTAACCAAAATTGCAATGTGACAAATATCAATAAAACTCACCAATATCAACTTTCAAGAAAATCCATTCAGCCTTTCTCAAGTTGTTACGTGTGGACAGACATGGCAAGGCTAATATAAACTTTTCATAGCTTACAGATGCATCCCAAAAAGTACATATAGTATAAACTTACCACAAAGAGTCCTCGGTTGTTGGCACAATCCAACTGGCCAGCTGATGCATGTTGAGTCACAAGACTCAGCAATGGATGTGGAGTAGAAAGGTCTCCACACTCCATCTCAGTGACTTGCTGAATTCGACGCACCAGATTCAAACACATAGGCATTGGATTGTTAAGGCGTAGAACAAAGCAGGCAGGCAGTGTTGCAGAGTTGGCAGCACTCAATGATGCATAAAGAGGTGTGCTAACAACATGAAACAGTAAAACTATGAATTGATGGTAGAAACTGAATGGTTTATGTATTGAATTTTCTTGGCGAGTTTACTGGAGAACAGATAATTTCTTCCACCACTTCAGACAGTATAGTTACAATTTAAAATACAAACATTATTCAAATTCACTATTCTCTTACTTGGAAATGTATATATAACAATGATTATATACATACAAAATAAAAATGATTACATAATGTTAATTGTGATACAGGTGATGGAAGAAGGAAATAATATGGCAATAAAATCAAAATACAGACCAGCAGTAACAACGAATGACAATAACCAGAATTTGAATAATAAAAACACCAAAGAAATTTACAACACAGTGATAACTACAGCCATTAAATACAATTCTTAGGTATTAAAATGGACATAACAAAGATTTTAGGACAATAATTCTGAATGTTCAGTTTCCACGATAGGAATTTTCTTACTCAACATAATAGTCATTAAGATTCCAGAGGTCACAATCCACAGTTGCTTGGTAGATACAGAGGCAGTATGACTTGCAGGATAAACAATTACACTACTTTTCTAACCAATCAGTATGCATGCATGTATATCATGTAAACAAAAAATTTATGAGGATTTTATTCACCTAGAGATAAAATACCCATTTAATGTTTCAATTAACTGATCCTTGAAAGACAAATATAAAATAGAAGAACAGGTGGAAACAAAAGATGTCTTAAAGATCACATCACTAACCATAAAATACACAAATTTAAGACATGAGAGTCACTAACTGAAACTTTTAAATATGGAAAATGCAAGACTGGGCAGCAAAATACAGTACACAATGATGTATACTCCTGACTCAAGTAGGATATCAGCCCATAATCCCAGTATTTGAGCAGTCCAAGAGTGTACGTGCCTTGAACTGTGTGACCACTGTAACCAGTAAAAAACTTGATTATGTCTGTAAAATAATTACACTTAGTTCAGTACCAGTCTATACATACTCTGGAAACCATGTAAAGCAGTTTTGACACATGCCTTTAGAATACCATTTTTGTTACAAGACAAAGTACAAATGGTACAATCAAACAACCTATCCTTCAATGGCCACAGGTAAATCATAAAATGTTCCATATTACTGTCAAATATGAAAGCCACTACTTAAAATTTCAGTGCAATTATTCAAGCTCAGGCTATCACATAATTAAATATCTGTGGTATTTTTAACATTACCTTTTGCCACTGGGACTACGATTAACAGAAATAAGAGCAGTAGTCTGCAATTTGTGGGCCGCAGATCCTTCCAAACACACCATAACACTGTAACCAAGGTTTCGTGAAGTAACTTCCTCCACTGATAAAGACAGTGATGAATTTGTTTGCTGGTCTAGTAGATCATATGGAGGTACCAAATAGGTTAGCTTCATGGCATGACCTGTAATATTTGTTACAAACTTCAATATACACAAAAATATGGCTGTCTTCTGGGATGTTGTGCCATGTAATCCGGTAGAAGTTGACCAACATTTCAGAAGTGTGTAATCCTGATAAAAGAAGCAGTAACCACCTCTGAAACATCAGTCAACTTCTACCAGACCACACATTTCAACATCTCAGAAGACAATCACCTTCATACTTGATGACAGATTCTGAACCGAGAACAAAATCCAGAATATTCAATTGCAAAAATGTATCACTGAATGACTGGGGATAATAAATGTCCTAAAACCATAAAAATGTTTTGTTATAAATAAACATACCTCCACGCCTCTTTTCTAAAATTCCAACAGGGGATTTATGAACCAAGTTGAAAGGTTCCTTGATAAAAGACTGAAGTGTGGCAAGAGTCCCTAAATCAGCTTCCAGACTTTGCAATGCACTAAATGCCTTGCATTTCACTTTCTTTTCAGCATTTAATTGATAGATGGATGCCAATCCTTCTAACTGTGCTGTGAAGTCAGCAAAATCTCCTCTTGATAGACATGACACAAGTTCTTCGCAACTCTGTAGATGAAAATACAAAGTAAACTCAAGACATAACAATATACTGATTTTATAGAATAAATAAATACACAAAGCAAATATAAGTCCAAAAATTAACTGAATGTTTATTTTGAAAAAGACAGTATTCAGTGTTTATCACAAATACACTTTTTTAAGCAAATTCACATTTATCAAACCTATGACAACAAATCTGAAAATTACAGAAGCCAAGTGTTCCACTTATTAAATACAGTTGGCTGTATTCATATATTCCTTATGATAATACTCGACACACATGCTCACTTACTGACACAGAATACAAATTATAATCAAGAATAAATTAAACAAAACTGCCTAAATCAGCCATTCAGTGTAAGTCAGTAGATAAAAAAGATGGTCAATATTGACACCTGAAGAGATCTGAAGTTGGTAGAGCCATAAATGCCTAATCCACAAACTGATGATGACTATGAAGATGAAGAGTGTTAAGTACGAATAGTAAAAGCCAGATGACCCCTCAGTTGACCACTCCCTCATCCTCCAAAAGAAAAAAACCATTAGCTGCACTTTCCAGCTTAATTTCTTACATTTTTTGTTTACAGTCTTAACAAAATAATCAATCTGTATAGATATGTCTGAAACCTTTGTAAAATAACTTTTTTGTAAGTATAAATCACAAGTATGACTGGGGTAAAACTCTGATGTGATGTGTGGAAACATTCAGGCAATTGCAATATATACCAGCAAAAGTTATGCACAGAAATAGCTCAAAAAGATTTTAATTTGTAATAAAATCTGCACTAGGATAAATATAGACTGAAGCACTGACAATGCCATAAGCTCTGGAATGAAACTTTGCTTATTTCCTGTTACATTATACAACAGCATTGCTAATGTTAGTACATACTTACTTGTTGTTCAACTTTGCCTTCATGGTGAATCCTGACATCTTTGACTCCTCCTGTTGACTCTAACATCACCTCCAGATAGAACATATCTGATGATATAAACCAGTCTAGTGGTGATCCACCAGGTGAAAATTTTAACCTACAAAATGAACACGTACATAAGCAATTCAGCAAAAACGAACCTTCTTTCCTTCTCTCAAAGAAAGTTTTCTGAAGTGTATGGATAAGAAGCAAATTTATATATTTATGGGATGGCCAACTTGTATCTCCTGATACCCACAGTGCCTTAAATTCTGCTACTGCACTTGACCTGTGCAATAAACATTCATTTATTCAGTTGTCTTATTATTTCCTGTGTACAAGTGCAAAGTGTGTGACACGTTGAAATAATGGATGTTCATGTAATATAACTACATGAAATGTGGTTCTGGGGGTTGGGGGAGGGAATAAATAAATAAAATTCCAGCATAAATTTCAGAAATGTTACAATTCCATGTAGGAAAACTATTCATAAAATGATAAATAAATTAACACATGCATGGATATTACAGGACATAAAGACCAAATCAAAATATCAAGTGTTCACCAAAGAGAAATTTAATCAAATCAGTGCTGGAATCAGATATACTTCTCACAAATCCCTCAGATGCCTTGCACATAAGATCAGGGTTTCAAAATCATCCAAAGAAACTGCAAATGAACATAAAACTTTAAAAGTGGTGATACAAATGGAAATGGAAAAACAGAGAACATAGACTGCAGGTTTCTCAGTTCGATGAACAGTCTAAATTTCATCGGCATGACTTTACAGGAGATGTGTCCAACTCTTCTGCCAGGGACATCAAAAAATGTCAACCTAACTCACAAAGAAACTCACTGCAACTGCATCCAAAGATAATCATTCAATTATCATGATGTCATTGTTCAAGCAAACTCAAGACAGATGTGAGTGGTAACATACCCTAGTTGCCTTGTAACACTTTCAAGACGCTCTACCATCCCTTGCAATGAAGTAACTTTGATTGAATGCTGCAAGATGTCTAAACATTTCTGAAGCTGATTCCTTTCCACATTATCCACTGGATACCTCTTTTCCTGCATCGTAAAATAAAACAAAATTAAAACAATACTCAGATATATAGTTGACACAGTATTACCATTTTGAAATAATTTCAATTTTTTATAATTTATTTAACAACACTTTCAGCATTAAATTAAAGGATAATAGTAAATCATTCATTGGAAATGATGCAGAAGGAAGCAGTTGTGGCCTAGTTCAAGGTACTAAATTGACGTGTGCCTAGAGGAACTGAGGAAAATCACAAAAACTTCAATCAGAATAGGTGGTCTCCAGGCCAAGATCTGAACATGGACCTCCTGAATATAAAGCTAATGCTAATCACTCAACCATAACAGCCAGTTAAGATTTATTTTAAAATAATACATTAATGGGCATCTGCAGAATAGAGGACAGCTCCACATATTCTAGACCTTGGAACTAAATGAAGGTAAGTGGTGTCCCAGATATTTCCATATAAACCTATTGTACAGGATCCTGCGTGAAACTCAAAGCCATAAGTTTTACTATTTCTTGATTCATATGGTCATCAATGTATTGAGAATTTCAGTTAATTTAAAAGTAAACCTGTCCCACTAGGCACTTATTGGGGGATTAGGTGGAATTCCTGCTCATCCTTGACCTCAGCACAAGAGGGGGTTTAGCCACAGAGAACTTCCAACATCTTGCACTCAACCATGCCTTCAATCCAATTTCTGGTTCCTTAAATAAAATCATCATACTCAATGGAAATCCCCTATTCCATACTTTTCCCAGAACTGTACAGCAAAAATACATGGCCATGCATGTGCCTGAATACTTGTGAATACAATGTCATAGGGCAAACAAAAACATGTTCCTTATTTCCATAACTGAACACACAGAAATATTAAGACTAAATTCTTCACCTTTCATTTACATCATACCTTCTGAAATCAATGCACAGTACTTCAGAACAGTAAAACAGTGGTGTACTGAAGAGTGTTTAGATCTCACAAACTCTACCTCAATTTATTACTGCTTTAAACCTGATAGAACATTGGTATGGAAAGCTAATTGAAAACAGATAGAACAAACTGCACTTCATGTGCAATTTACTTCTTTAACAAAACCTAAACAAAACATAAACAAACATACATATGCAGGTATACTTCTAACACATAAAGAGGGATGTTTTCAGAATAAAATGTAATTCACAGCATTACTACTTCACAAACTATTCACCCAACACAATATCAGTGCATAATTCTACAATTCATGTACTGGCATTAATTCAGACAAATAAATACTGGTACTAACACACTATCAGACAAGAATTATCATAAAATCTGTGCTGGTCATGGTACAAACTTGTCTTAACCATTGCCATTCAAATCTCCCACTCTTTGAGGTCAGCTGTTCACCACCTGTCCCACCCACATAATTCTGGTATATTAGACTAAAATATTTTGTGCAGTTGTCTTGTTGTAGTCCACTGTCCTAAAACATTCTCCTAATATGAACTGCAAATTTAACGAAGCAACCAGAACCTAAAATCTGAAATAATCTTATTTTAAGGTAGTGAAGTATGAGAAGAAATACTTGCCAGTATCGACATCCTTAGTGCCTTTGCACTTTCCACAAATGACTTAAATTGTCCAGCTTTTGAGCGCAGTTTCTCCATCAGTAACTCCATTTGCCATTCTTTCGTTTTATCCATGTTTTATGCACAGCCTAAAGGAGGATCAACATAGATCAGAACAAATATGTAATAATTTGTGATAACTTAAATAATTTGTTTTAAGTGTGAGTATAACTTTGTTTTGTTTCAAAATTCACGGCCTTGCGATACGTTACTTCCTACATATATGGACAGGCAAATGCTAATTTTGTATACAAAGTTTTAAAATCCAAAGTTATAGGTTAAGATCACGGCGTTCGGGTTTGTTGGCAGCGTATACTAATCCTGCCTAATGGTATAAACCCTATCAAGCCGATCAGTATCCCTTACTTACTAGCTGGCTTTTGACATGCATACCTTTCCGAATGACCTTTAACGGAATACATAAATTTCTCGTCAAATAAGACGATCTTACGTTACCAAAGACAAATTACTAACACGTTATTTACGGATACCTCAGCAACATTTGTAGATATTTGTAATCTCTGATCAGTAGTCACTGATGGTCAAGAAACCACTATTAGTACTATCAAATTTTATTCATCTCGAATTACGGACGTAAAATAAGCAAAAATAATAAATTATTAAATACAAATAATGACAATACTTTCGATTCTTTGATTCAGATAAACTAACAAGTTGACTACTTTAGTTGTATAGTCACTATCAAAACATTAGGCACATGTGAAATTTTTGGTTCTCACGTAGATCATTCACAGGACCAAAACAAGGCTGTAGAACGTGTTATAGCATGTACATTACTTGTTTATAATACAAATAAAATTACATAGTTATGACAATAATGTACAGTCAACTATATTACTACAGCAAAAATAATTACACAAGATACAAAAAATAACATACGCACTATTGCTTGAATGTTTTTATAACAGCTGAGAATTTTTGGTTGAGATAAATTTTTCTCGAAACGTTGGTGTTTTATTCATACAACAACCTGACGTGGCTTGTAGCCCGAGAGTCATTCATTAAACTCAGTCGCCGTGAAAGCCACAGATCACACAATCTGGTAGAAGTTTACCAATGTTTCAGAGATGCTTGCTGACTCCATCACCAGGACGAAGAGTGATGCGATCGCCCTGATGCTGGAGACAGCAAGGACCTCTGAAACATTAGCAAACTTCTACCAGACTACACGGCGCTACAACCCAGAGCACATCCATCTCCATATGACATAATCAAATGGAAGTGCGCAAAGAAGACTAATTTTAAAGTTTCTGTTTTCATGAGTGATGTGACAGGCTTCATAGTAAAGCTTGCTGAGCTTAGTTCAGACACTGAATTTGTGTTCTGAAAATGTTTTACAATTAAAGTTATTGTCAATAATGCCTTAAGTATTTATAGGTAGATACCAACATTACCAAGAAACACGACATTCTGCAATACACGGCATAGACCGTAAATGGCACCTACTTGGTTAATATCTGTGGTGTTGTAAGGTCGTTTATCAGTATTTTGAAATCTCTGGTCACTGTTATAAACATTAGTCTGTGGTGTGGTAGATGTGTCTACTGTAAGGTTAGAAGTGCAAGTATGACATTAGATTTTTAGTACGCCAGTTCTTTGTTTGAAAATGACACACTCTTGGAACAAACGTTAAAACGGAAACATTTAAACTTCCGTTATCATTTTCAGGTAATATTATTGAGTTAAATGTTTTGAACAAACCTATTGCATCCTATATACTGCTGGATTACAGAGCAGGATGTATGGTTTATAAATAATCAAGATTCCAGCATTATATAATCCAGATGACAATGCTATTAATATAAATACATACTAAAGCTTTAATTCATATCTCAAATCATTTGAATAAACTCAGTTCATGTAACTCCCGACATTATGTTCTTCAACTACAAAATAATACTCGGTTGTGATGTTTGTAAGATATACCTTACATCTAAATAAATTCTTAACTGTGTTCATATTATATTTAGGGTGGGAAAGATTGTCTGGAAATTGGTACAACATACATGAGACCTGTACTTTTTATTTCACATTTATTTAAGCTCTCTCATAGATGTTAGTGTTGAAGATTTTAGAAAAGTTTCATATTTCCACATTGAAGCAAATGTACAATATATATTTTGATAAGCTGAAGTTGATATTCAGAATCTAAAAATCCAAAACAGAAGTAAAAACAATATGTGATTTAATCAATTTATTTTAAGTCTGGAATATTGTACATAATTTTCTTCCACATATTCATACTGTCAGCATGAAGAATGATTCAGGCTCCCCAACAAAGTCATTTTCAAACATTGACAGTATAATTGGTTTTTCAGCCATGGTGTGTGTGCCTTGCGTTGTGATACCATTCCTCCTCTTCATCTGGCATCGGTACATTCAGCCAATTGTGTTAAAGTTCTGGAATCCATGGAAGGCAGTAGAGACAAAGACAGAGAATATGGTGTCTCCAGGAAAGAATGTAGATGAGAGTAATGAAGAGAATGATACTTGTGCAGTTTCAACTGAAGGAAAAAAGAAATCTCTGTAATATTTATGTGAAACTTATATCATTCCTTATTATCAAGTAATTTTGAACTATATAGTCTTAGTTAAATGAAATTAAGAGGTTAAATATGCAACATGTAGTATATCATGTATATAAAATGTCTTTTATTAATAGTTTCAACTTCTACATAGCACATAACATAAGAACATACAAGTTTGTTAGTGTACATCAATAATGTCAAATGTTAGTGGGTATGAAACAAACTGAATAAAGTTGTAGTTCTGTACACATGAGAGTTTTATCAGCCTTCAGTACCATCCTATCATTTTACATAAAGAGGATATACCAATGTTTTATACTGCACTCTTCCATTCACAAATATGCAGATTTAATTAAGTCACTTGCATTATGATACTCAATTCACTGCTCTGAGTTCAACATCGAAGACCAGTGTGCTGTTTGGTGGGATGGCTGGGGGTGAGCCCTTGACACCATAACTGCATGAGAGGAAAAATAAAATCAGTGACTAACAATGATAAATCTGCAACTATCATGTGGATTATATATGGTATATGGAGATGAAGTCACATATTCTAGACCTTGGCAACAAATAGAGAAGTGAAGTCAGCCTCATGCTCTGATCACTTCAACTGTGGGAAAACATTCCAAAATTCTCTGTGGTCCCTGGCCTTCTAGCCCATGGTTAGTTATTTTGCTGGTGTACACCCACTTTATAGTGCAGAAAGTTCTTTAAAAAATTAATTGTATGCTTGGCTTGTCAAATAATAGCCTGCTTTCTTTATGGAACCCAGTTCATCACCATGTTCACCAAAGCATACCACTGGGCTGCTTCCAGTTTGCTCAATCAATTCCTATCTCCCTAAAGTCCATCTTAATGTTTTCCTCCCACCTACATCTAGGTCTTCCCAGCAGACTCCTGTCTTCACACCTACTGATCATTACCCTGTAAGCGCCCCTCAGTCATGCATGCCACATGTTCCCACCTACCTCATCTTCCTCGATTTAATCACCCTAACAATATCAGGTGAGGAGTACAGGCTGTGATGCTTATCATGCAATTTTGCTGATGTATACCACAGCTCATATAATGTGACTGGCAATATGTAATTAAAATTAGATGTGGTGTTGCAAATTACCTGGCAGAATTTTATTTACCAAAAATAAATTGAGAACACAAACAGAAATGAACATTCAGCCTTATCATCAGACAGACTTGTGGACACAAACCAAAGGGATTCTGATGTAATAAACTATGAAAATTACATCTCCCTCAGAAGCCACAATATTTCATGACAATTCTAACACTTCTGAAAATGTTGAAAGGCAAAGAAAAGAAAATCAATACAAATAATTCCTTGGCCCAGGCCTGCACACATCCCACGTGCCAGGTCATCACAGTACCAAAAATTTTCATGATAATGCCTAGAATTTTCTGCACACACATTAAAATGTAATATGAATTATAATTCTTGGTGGTTCCTTCTGGAAACAAATTTAAAGAAAGTAATACCAATGCAAATGTATAGGAACCAAAAGAAATGTAAACTCAGAGGTCACTGCATTACTTACGCCATAGTAGCAGGACAAACAATCTTCCTCTTTCCACCAACTTTCATTCCATTCAAACCAATGTCCCAGCCTCTTATCACTTCACCACGGCCCAACCGGAACTTGAAACCAGACCCCTGAGTAGTGGAGTCAAACTGCTTATTGTTGTGTTTCAAACGCCCAATATAATATACTGTCACCTGTTAAGCAATCAACCACAACACAATTACACTTATTATTACAGTCAGCTGTTTGCAGGTTTAAAGAGGCAGAAGGGAAACAAGGCAGCTATGCAAAATACAATTCATAAGTACTCACCTCTCTGCCTGGCTTAGCAACAGGACCATTGCCTACTCTGACTTCATCAACAGTTACTCCTCCCTCAAGAACCTTCTTCTGAGGTGTATCTGCACCAGGTGTTTTAGCTCCCTTTGGGGTCTCCTGTCCTTTCTTATTCTTCTTCCCAGATTGTTGCTGGGGTGATAATCCCTAGTAATAAAATACATTAACACATGAAAATTTTCAGTACTAATAATTGTACAATTTCATTCAGTTCCCCCACTACATTCTGAAACATGAACAGCAGATCACTTGGGGGGGTTTAACATATTTCGGGTATAGGTCTCAAGTTTCATTATTGTATCGTGCATTTAATAATCCAAAGAAAATTAATAAACTCGGTCTTCATTTAATGTAATGTTTATTCTATATAGTAGGTTTTTTTTATCTGTTTTTACTACTTTGAGAAACTGTATGTCGATAGTAGCCACAAACTACGGCCACTTGGTGCCACCAACTGAACTCAGTCTATAATCTTGACACGAGTGACTCGATATAGTACACCACATAAAACCATGCCTAAATATTCACTATTAAAATGTCTGATTGAAACCTAAATTTACCCCACATTAGAAAACATACTGTTCTTGATCAGACAGCAAGCCTTCTCACATTTTGGAATCACTGGGAATGCACAACGAAAGAACATCTAAGGTGTACTGAGGGATAAAGATTATACCTGAGTGGCCAAGAATGTAAGCCAGGAAGAATAAGAATTGTTACACAACCGGGCAATATAATGAATTAAATACCAATCCTGTGACAGAACAAGACAAATTCCTTTTCAATTTGATATCCACAGATGAATCATAAAAGGAATAGGCACAATGTATAGTATAAAAAGATGTGTAAGTAATAAAACTCATAAAAACACATATAATACTATAAAACAGTCAGTTCTGATGGCTGTGACAATGCAAAGAAATTAAAGAGAACTAAATTTCCCAAGACACGTTACTGGGTATGCAATGCAACCTTGCAACAATGGTAGGACAGCAGCAGCAGACAAGAGATAAAGTTGATGCTACAATGCAGTTATGAGATGGCAAAATGACAGTATGATCATGACTGGCACATAAGATACAGCAATCATGGCCTATTTCAAGGTACTGTGTCTTACAAATTAATTTTTAAAAAAATCAAGCAATATTACGAAGACCTCTGAAGATATGAATGATGAACTAACAATTTTAGTGACCTGTGACTAGACCTCATAGCCAAACAAACCATGGACAGATGTGTCTAAACATGATGGAGAAGTACAAAAAGTAATGTCATTTTTAGTGTGATAATTCAGAAGTTGAATTTGAGCGGGAAGTACCGTATTTGCAGACTAATGTACCAAAATTATAAGACATTATACAGGACATGAATAACTTGAATAACAATACAGAAATCACCAGAGGAAGGAATTAGGGACATTTCAGGGTGTGACCGTATCATAAGAATGCAGAGCAAAATCACAAGGCAAAATTACATTTACTTGGGTTCCAGGGGAAGATTTTGGAGTAGCACTCTGCTGCTGTTTCTCATTGGGCGTCTTGTTTTTCTGTTGCTGTTTCTCATTGGGCGTCTTGTTTTTTTGCTGTTGTTTCTCATTAGGCGTCTTATTTTTCTGTTGCTGTTTCTCATTGGGTGTCTTGTTCTTTTGTTGCTGCTTCTCAACAAGGGATACATTTTTCTGTTTTTTGTCATTTGGAGTTTTCACTTTTTCAACTGCAACCTTATTTTGCACGATATCAGTCGGTGTCTTTATTAACTGCTTATCTTTTTTTCTTGATTCTGGTGTCTTCTGTTTTGGTGAGGTCTCAACATCATCTTCACCTGTAAATAAGGCAAGGTGCAAGAAATCACTGATACTGTTACAACTTAGAATATAAACTGTTGGGGACAACCAAAGGAGGACTGTCAATCATTGAATAATGGAACTTAAAAATTTAATGTCATGCTATGTTTATCAAAAACAGAAACATACTAGAATACAATGTAACGTATTCTGCCACATACAGTATTTCTCCAAATAGAACATGCACATTTTTCCTGAAATTTTTACATAAATGTAATGGTTGCATGTCATATTTGAGGATTCAATCTGGGTAGATTTGGCAACACTGTTTCCTCCAACTGTATCAGCAATTAAGAGATACAGAAAGCTTGACCATCAAACTCTCAGCATCTCCAAATACTAAAGGTAATTTCTGTTGGTCTCTTCCACCAGCAGTGATAACAGATAAAAATTACAAATAAGAATGCTGCATGGAGTTGACTCCATATTGGTATGGGGTGTTCACCAGGAAGTTACTTACTCTCATCTTCATCATCATCATCCAGAAAATCATTATCAACATCATCCTCCTCTTCATCCTCATTCTCACTATCGTCAGAGTCACCAGCAAAATTAAAATCATCATCAGATGACAATTTATCTGTAAGTTTAAAGTCCAACACAACACATCAGCACAATAATCTCAATATGAATTTTCTTCTGGTGTGTACATAACAGTCCCCGATACATGAATTCCAACACCTATCCTTAGAGGGGTAGCAAAGCAAATATCTCAGTAGCATATACACTTTAAATACCTAGAAGAAGAACACTGTTGTACAGGTAGCCCTCGGTTTGTGCCAGTTCAATTTGCGCTGATTCAGAATAACGCCAATTTTGAAACCAGCAAGTCAAAAAGTGAAAAAAATATTTTTTACTATTATTTATAAGAGGAGGCTGTTACGCCATAGTACTAGTAGTAGTATTTATAATGTTTTACAATGTATCTCATGTTGATTCTTATACTAAATCGTAATTCTTACATTGCTGATTTTGAATAAAAATTATAAATACAGTCATCTCTGCAATTACGTATGTTTTGTTAATGCCAGTTTACTCCAATGAGGTCGATGAATCGGTAAAAGCTGTTTGTGAAATGCAAACTTTTGCATATGTGAGTTTGCTGTTATGCAATTTCATTCCTGGCGCTTTAAACTTTCAAAGGACTAATTTAATCTCTGCGGAGGTACCAGGGTTACTTTTACTACGCGATTTTCTATAGGTTGGCGTCCTACATGAATGCAACTATTGCATAACAGCAGAGATGACTGTACACATCAATCACATGAAAGAATCACAGTCAATTGCAGAGACCAACAAATTGCTGATTGTAAGTGTATAAAATATATATGTTTTAAATTCCCATTATTTTATTTACATTATTTCAGAGATTTAAATGTAATGCCATTATATTACTAGTCAATGTTTGGGTGCTGGGAACACATGCCATTGACTCCCCATTGATTTACATTATAAGAGTTTCAATTTACGCCGATTCCGTTCGTCCAGGATCACATCCCCGGCATAAATCGAGGGCTACCTGTATACTGATTGTAAAATATTAGTCAGAAGAAAATTATGCAACTTTTACTTTCAATACAAAAACATTTCAAACATCCTTTCCTCAATTATCATTCTAATTCACATAACACATAATTTTCAGTTGGTAGTATGACATGCATTTGTAATGAAAATAAATATATATGAAATAAAATGTGATTATGGGAAAGAGGATGATAAGTAGCATAACGAACACAAAGCAGTATCTGTATAATAATACCTTCATCACTTTCTAGTTCAAGTTTTACTTTCTTGTTCTCAGGCTGGGACAACCGAGGTTCATTTTTTCTCTTGCCACTTCCTTTAGGCAGATTGCTGGATACTTTCTTCACAGAAGACTCTAAGCAAAGAAATCAGTATTCAGTGTATTTGTGATATACTCCTTTACAGACCTGCACAACCACTCAACTTCTAACAAGCAAAAACACTGCAAGATATATTTTCTCATTCTCTCCCCCACAAATTCTACCCAGCAATTTTGATACCTTTAACAATTCAGAGCAGGTATAGATCCCAGTGGAATGTACTAACATTCTAATTAGAAAACAGGCACTAACAAAACTAACAATGCCAACCTGAATCTATCATGCTGTCCTCATTGTTGGTCAGTTCATTTTCATCATCTTCATCGTCCTCATCTTCATCATCATCATCATCATCATCTGTTTCAAGCAAATAACCTGAAACATTCATGGGCAATATCAGTTATCTGACAAAAGTAAAGCTAATGTAGACATCAGGTGTGCAAGCATTACAATATACCAAGAAACATCTAAATGTGTCAGTACCTCAGGTCAGTGCTGACACAAAAGCTGTATTGCTTCAACATTTCATTTGAAAACAACACAGCTCAGTCTCCAACTCTATAAATCAGGAGTAATTTCAAACACTAACCGATACTCATCCAAACAGAAATATAAAAAGATACATTTACAACAAAGCAAAAACCTGTAAGTGATATTATTACAACAAAGCATGAACATGAATTTGTAGTTTTAGAGCATTCCAAGTATGTTCATTTCAAACACTACTTATATTAATAACAAAATTCACATTTCATGTAAAAAGGACAATTACTTAATAAATGAATTGAAATGTGTTTTGAATCAAACTAATAAAATGGTTCTTGCAATTACCCCTTCAGTGTTATAATCCAACAGAATGGTTGCCAGCCTGCACTACAACGAGTCATAAATAATGTGACCTAATAATCCTTTTGTTAATGGGATTTTATTTTAACTTTAAACTACATCTGTTTTAGTATTCCCTAATTTATGACATACCACACTTTCACTTCCACCCACAAACTGCATAAAACAATTTACCACATATATTTTGTAAAAGTACAGCTCATGAACACACAGAACTTTGTCAAAGATTGCACTCTTGAGGTTAACTTCATTCACAAACAATATTATTAGAAATAATTAGTATGGATTTCAGTGAAACTGAAAAACTACTAATCACACATTCTGCATTCATCAGATAAATACTTGCAAGGCAAAACAGAGCCATTAATGCTTCTTACTGTTGTATATGACTGTGTATGCATGCATTAACATTAGCCCCCCTCCTTATTTACAGATTAAACAAAATCTTATTACATTAAAAGGAACATGACCCTTTTACTACATTCGACAATGACAAGAGGAGATACAGGCTAAAATAAATGTTAAAGTGCTTGTGTACATACTGGGGCTTGCACAGTGTGGTGTCCTCAAAATGACACTCATAAGAAAGGGATTTCAAGCAAAATAAAGGAAATATAAACAACTCAACCCTCACCCACAAGAAAAAACTTATTTCTCTACAACTTTTCTCACTTCTGAACAACCAAACCTAAATATATTGGCAGAAAAATTAGGCTAACTACAAGGGACTTCTTCTCACTGTTAGTATACAGCACTCACCAGTAAGATGAACTCGCCCCTTTCCTGAAGACATGAATGCAATCTTGTCTCCACTCTGAAAGTTCAGATCTAGTTGTGTCTGTACAACTTTGTGTTTGTTCAAACTGCATAATATAAACTCTCTGCTCTCAAATGCCAACAACACAGAAACATTATCATTATCTGCTGTGGTTGGTTCAAGGCATGCCATCGAGACATGGAAAGCTCTCTCGACAGTCTGAGTGTAGCGCTTGCCAGGTTCCATAATCAGTCCTAAAAGAAAAGGGAAAAACTTATAAACTAAATCTAAAAATACCTGGAAGAAACTGAAAAATCCACTTTATAGTTTTGAGTGTGTCAAATACAGCTACAGAAAAGAATGAGTTAAGAAAAGAGAAAAAGGGATTTAGTACCAAAAAAGAATGGCATACGGCAGAGAGCAAGCAAAAGATGAATATATGATGTTCATATTGTCCAATAAAAAGAGTTAGAACCAAGTCTAATTGTATGGATTAAAGCAGAATGTGTGAATTTCCACATTTAAAACCATTCAAAGACGAAAGAAAAGTAGGAGTGTTACCTAAATTATTAACTCCCAATGAGCAGAACAAATCCACTGTTAGAATGAAGTTTTCACAGCAGTGAGTACAGAGATGGAGGCAGTTAAGTACCTCTGAAGAGTTGGCAAACTTCTACTAGATATGGCATTACAACCCAGAAAACAGCCATCTTCAACTCAAATACTGCTGAAACAAGTCCCTAGTAACAGAACCTGAAGGATGAACACCAATGGTAACAAATTTCACCAAAGAACATGTTCCTGATCCAGTCCTACCCACCCTCAAACCTATATTCCAAAGGTTCATTTATTTTATTCCATCTTATTCTCAATCTTCAAGTGGCAGTTCTCCAAGCAGACCCTATAAAAATTGAGCTACATACCTTAACCATTTGAACCTTTCAGATTGCACTCTTCTCTTCTACTAATTTAAAAGTCTCTTCATCAGGAGTCTGTGATATCCGAGACTCCTTGCAGCTGAGAATTTCACGGACATAAAGAAATACCAACCAATCCCAAAGACAAATTATGGAACTTTGCCATCAAAACACTAAAAGTAATTGCTGTTTTAAGAAAATTTGTTACCAATAAACCCATTCCTAAACTGTGTAATTCCCTTTCCATTGTAAAATAAATTTTTCTCCTTTTCATGACACATCAACAGTCAAATGAACCTCACAGGGTCCTGAAATATTCAAATGGCATTTTCTTACTTTCATAACCAAGGATTCTCAAGCACATATCCCATATAAAATAGCATTCCTTGTACATTTCAACAGCAATATTTATTTCCATTACTGTTATTGCTGCACTCACATGAAATGTATCAAGTTTTGCATTTTTTTAGCCATGGCTTCAGTGTTGGGGTACAGATACTTAATCGATGTGTTCTATGTCTTTATTACTACACAAAGAATACAGGGGATAAAGCTAAAATATTCTTTTGAAATATTCTTATATTGGCATGAGGTATGCTACAGCTCCCGTTAGTTTATGGAAGATATGGCATTAGTGTTAACAGCTGCAGTTGGACTAACTCCCACATCCTATAAATGCTGGATAAATAATTCCAAACAATCCAGCCAATTCTGAGGTTTTGTTATGAAGTTTCATAAAATAATAGTGGTGTGCTGTTGGCCCTACACAAAATCCCATAACACCTACAATGACATTCCACATCACAATCACAAGGGACCCAGCTAACATTGTTCAGAAACCAATGTACCGGGTCTCCAATTTATGAGCTTACGGTCTTGCTTACATTGCGTTATCGGCCGCTGCTGTTGACGTAGGCGGGACTTTAACGCGTGAGTCACGGGCGAGTCAGTTTCAGTGCCGCTAGTAACTGCGAACTACGAATATTTCTCTTCACTAATACATGTTATTACATTAATTGTTTTTACCTTAAATCACAAAAAGAAAATATTCGACAATTTCCCAAGAAGAGCTTCGTCGCATATTTCGAAACATGTTAACGAGATGTGAAACTTGCTTGCAAGCACAAGGAAGTCACTTTGAACATCTTTTGTGATTTAAGGTAAAAACAATTAATGTAATAACATGTATTAGTGACGAGAAATATTCGTAGTTCCCTGTTACTAGCGGCACCGAAACTGACTCGCCCGTGACTCACGTGTTAAAGTCCCTCCTACGTCAACAGCAGCAGCCGATAATGCAATGTAAGCACGACCGTAAGCTCATAAATTGGAGACCCGGTACTTCATGCAGAAAAGCATTCCTGAAAAGCTTGACTGTGAGGATAGTCAAATTATCCACCTATTATGGAACTGGAAGGTTCATTACAATGTTACAAGAGTCCACTCTTGGACCCTGTCCTGAGGAAGGCCAGTCTATAATGAATTCTTCTTGTACTACTGGGTGTCTCAGGTGGTTGCATTGAAAGAAACACCAATGTTTCGAGAACAATCTTCGTCCTCATCTTCCAGGTACTGAAATTCAGTACCCACAAATAATTTATTATACTTAGTCACTGTGAATGCTTCAAATCATATAAGGCCAATCTAGTGCATAGCCTCATTCCTCTATTTCTTTAAGATCAACTGTCACATTATCCTCCTGCCCAGAAGTCTCTTCTCTTTTCAAAATATAAAAAATAAAAAACAGAAAATCAGTGGGAAGTTTAGAATTAGAACAAGGAAACAAAACGAAATCATTTAGGTCTGAGAGGCAAGGTAAACAATACCCCTACCCTTACTCCTGCAGTCCATATGTTAAACACAATTGTCACTGAACGCCCATATAAAGTAGGGAACTTTTAGATCTGGGGAAATTACATGTTCCATCAATCATAGCATTTATACATCTGTGATACACTGAAATGCTATTCATGAAATTTGTACTTCGGAGTCTGTTCCGAAATAACTTCTCTGAATATCCCTTACATCTTGTTACATGTTTTGGACAAAACTAGTACATCATAATTTCCAAAGCAATATCCTAAACCTATCTTTCCTAAAAAAAATGTCCCACAATGGAAATCACATCTGATTGTAGGCATTCATGTTTACAGATTGTTACAGACACTTCACAGTACAATTTACAATTATTATATTACATTTGGAAACCAGAACGATACAAAGAAACCCAATCATGTTGGTCCTAACATGCATTCCGTATAAGTTACCACATGGCGTCGCCATTCAAATTTCCGTTTACGGTGTTACTTACCCCAAAACATTGTGAAGTCTAAAACTGCTCCCAATAGAACTTTAGAAAACTAAATAATGTACTGCAGGTTTAAACCGCGCAAAATCTAAAACCAAACTCTATCGCAATAACAAATTGCGTCCTTATACAATCGCTGTTCCTATCGCAAGAGCCTCAATTTACAACATGCGCCGACAGGAAATTGTCCAGGACTCCCAGAGTACAGTAGCAGTGCAACCAACAGCCAACAGAAGCATGCCAGTTGTCTCTTTTTCTGCCCATCGATGAAAGTGTTCAACACAAAATATCCTCCGATTACTAAAATACTAGCTCATTATGCGCCGCTGCTTTAAAACTATTCTAATTCTGATGTGTAGGCAAATTTGAATATGAAATTTTTCCAGCCTATTACATACCAAAGTAATGCGATACACAGCGATCATAAATATATTACAAATTATCCAATCTCATTAGCATAAAAGTTCACATTAAATAATACTATTACTTAAATTCAGTTTCTGAAATCAAAATATGATAAATTATGTGAAGAATGTAGTTCCACTATTCAACTCCGTTTTAGCAGTTCTGGCATAACACTTTTAAGCACAATTTTGTGATTTGTATTTCCATTTAAATGGCTAAACATATATGGGAATGACGTGCATCATGCTTGGGACTGATGAAAAAGGCATTCAAAATCTTAATTGTGAAACTTGAAAGGAACAGCCACTTGGAAGCCTTAGGCACAGATGGAAAGTCTGGATTTTCCTGGTCTGGGGATGAGTGTACAACCAGCACACAAAAACCATTAATCAGGATAGCTTGTGTTCTAGCTGATTGAACTGATCATGTTCCAAATATAAAGGAGCACTAACCATTCAGTTCTTACATTCTGTACATCTCCATAAAGACTACTTTTCCTTACAAGACATATCAAATCAAACTGCTTTTGTTATTCAGCCTTCCCCCAATAACACAATTGTAATGTACAGCCCAATTACTCTTGGAATAAAAATTTATCTCACAGTAGTGTTTGACTATTATTTGGGATGTAAATATCCTTACATACATAACATACACAGTAGCATTTGTAGTTTACACAGCCATGAGTCTGAAGATGGCTGTCTACTGGGATGTACCGGGTCTCCAATTTATGAGCTTACGGTCGTGCTTACATTGCGTTATCGGCTGCTGCTGTTGACGTAGGAGGGACTTTAACACGTGAGTCACGGGCGAGTCAGTTTCGGTGCCGCTAGTAACAGGGAACTACGAATATTTCTCGTCACTAATACATGTTATTACATTAATTGTTTTTACCTTAAATCACAAAAAGAAAATTTACCTTCGGTTCTACAGCTCTGTAACCCAGTATACAGACACCTTAAAACACAACAGTGTTGCTTCCAAATATGAACACAGTTTACACTATCCCCTTAATCTAATGAGAAGAAATAATAAGAAAACCTCTGAGAATGAATAAAACATCAGATATTGAATGACTTCTATTACAATGGATAAGGGCAGCCTGTTTCAGTACAAGTTAACAAAGAAATATAATTTCTTCTTTCTTATTGCCACAGGGCTTATTTAATAAGCACTTTTAAATGTTACCTGCAGTTTTCTTTCTTAACTTCAATGTTGTTACCTTTTGTTAAGACTGCCTTTTGAATTTTATAATAAAATACTGACAAACAATGAAGAATACACACAATGGTTACTGTAAAGAATAAAACTGAAGGAAATTGACATACTTGTAGTTGGTAAGGCACATACCCTATCTAAGAAATTAATACACTTGGAGGACTAATAAAGAGCATGGGCTAATGTGGATACAACTTTCATCAAATATATTCAATGAAACTCCGAGAACAAGGTGAAGGCACTATTGGAGGCTTATATTAACCAAGGTTAGGGCATTTAATGGAGATTTGTATGACAATTGTTCCATGCTGATAAACTCCTGGAGATGTTTATTTTTTTTCAAGGCATGACTGCTTCTGTTGGATTGATGAAGTTTGTTTTATTGCAGCAATTCATGTTCACTATTTACAATTAAATACATAAACAGATCATAATTTCTGTTTGTTCATGTTATGTACACTCAAGAAAGAAGAGTTCTTCCTGTTTAGAAACAAATGCACAATAAAAATCATGAGCATCAGCACCATGTAAAGTCTTCAAGCAAAAAACCATAATTTGTTCAATGCGTGTATGTTTAATTCTTGTCCACATACATACACACATTCATACCACTGTTGAACTATCTCAGCCACATCCTTATTATACTTACACACACATACACATTTGAACATAAAACAGGGGAGGGAAAATGAAAAAATGTCAGATGCAGCTGTCCTAGAAACATTCACATTCCCATCATTCCAAATGTTCATAAACTCTACAGTACACTCTACAGAACACATTGAAAGGTTTGAACACAGAACTCTAAGGTATGGGCACATTTAACCAGGACCTCTGCCACAGATATTTAATTTGAGCAGTTCCACAACATCCCCTCACTAAGGCAGACAGGACAACATTTGTACTTGAGAAGTTAATTATTCAATCACACACAGATGCTATGACGGAATATTGTGACTCCCAGCCTGCTGGGAGCAAGTGTATCACATGGACACCTCACGAACTGCTGTTGGAGTGTGGTGGGAGCGTGGAAGGTGTGCTCACGACAACAACTGGTTTCACCAGTGTGGCTGTGCTCAGGTACTGAGTGTTCATTAATGGCATTGGACCCACTGACTTGAGAAGGGATGTGGTAGTCATCATCTGCAACAGAGCATTCCTCTAGTAACATATCTGTAGCAGTCACTGTCCAAACAATATAAATAATGTAATTTACCTCATTCATTTTATTAAGCTTATGACGTATGTTTCTTGCCACACATCAAAACCTTCATATTTATACAGTTCTAATAAAACATTAAGAAAATGCAATCTCAAATACATTTTACAGAATTATCAAATATAGTAGTCTACGAAGAATGTCCTAAAACTAAACAAATATAAATCAGTCTACCTGTAAGTTAAAGAGAAGTCTGAGAAAGTACAATTATGTCCATACACCAGATTAAGGTTCACAGAACTGGTTAAAATTTGATAGAGAAATCAAATTTTTAATCTTTATAAAAGTGAACTGCAGGGGAATGTATGCATAAATAAGTCTCTTGCACATACCTTGCCTCCAAGCTGCTGAGGAGTAGCAAGAATATGAGCTACCTGATTTCCCTGTGAAACAACAGTCACTGGAGTCACCAGGGGGGTCAAACTTGTGTGGCTACCTAGCGGTGTCACCACATGTGTGATACCTGCCAAACAGGTGGAAAAATTCTGTATGAGAAAATTAAAGTAACTACTTTTCTTTCTCAAAATTACATGTAGGAAGTTATGAGAGGAAATACGTATTTCCCACACAATTGGGAGCTTTCACTCCTTTTAAAAAATGAGAAGGGTTTCTGATACATGCAGCAAATAAAAAATGTATAGGTATATGTCTTGTTCATCTAAACAGCTTCATGCATTTTTTTTCTAAAGGTTCCCCAAATATCCCTATAGTCACCTAAAATGCAAGAAATTTCTTGTGCTCCACCTATATACCTTCATGGTGATAAGAAGGTACATTTATTTCATGACATTAGTTTTCACTTCATCGAAAATTACCAAAGCAAGGAACCGGTAAATTGTTATTACAGCAAGTGTTCATCTTCTATTTAGCTCATCATTTTGAAAGAAAGAAAAATTGTTCTTCAACTAATCGTTTAAAGCCCAGTGGAAACTATGAGCCACCTGTTTCAGTAATCAGTAACTTTATTTTGTATTTATGTACTGCCTCAGATTCTTACTGAAAATAGGGATTATTTTCTTCAAGAGCATTAACCAGCTGATCTAAGCAATGGTGAAGCATATTTTCTTTGCAGTATGGACAGAGTTCTTAAATATTATTACACGAGCTCCAGCTTCAAAGAGTTGATCATACCTGCTGAAGTCAGGTGCGTAGGGATAGTCCCAGCTCCATGAATAGCAGGTGTCAGCACAGTACCACTTGCTTCTGAAAAAGAACGTAAGTCAACACATCAGAACAGTGCGTCATCAATGCAACTTTATCTTCAACCCTCTGAAGCACAATTTTAAAAACAAAGTTTTTGTCATTACATTCCTTATCATTACTAAATAATTATCTCCACAAACAATATTTGCAAATCTATGCACTCATATACCACATCTTAATGTTTATTTAGCTAGGTGGCATGTTTTAGACATATTAGTCCATCTTCATGCCGCTGTTCATCTATGCAAACTGTGTGCATGGACAGACATCCTGGAATAACCAAAGGGGTTAGAAATAATGATGTTAAAATAACTATGAACCAAAATGACACAGATGTCCTCATTTCGGACAGCAGACAGTCTTCTCTTTCAGTAAACAATTCTTACCAGAACAAGCAGTGTGAGCAATTGACTTGGTGGCAAGTGTAACTCCTGCATGACCCAGCACACCATTTGGAAGCGTCAAACCTAAAATAAAAAGGGAAGTAAGAGTGAAGAATAATAAAGTTTCAATTACTTAACACCCTTATGTTATGCAAAAAAACCTAAATAATTTATTTTAGTCTCCGTAACACAAGATAGGTTCATAAATTAAACACACACTCTCAGAATTTATATAGAATTACAGAGCCGGCTGGAAAACCGACGCTCTGCCCTACTCAAGAATTCCATCCCAAATTCTGTTAACCAAACAGAAGATCTTTGATGAGACCCTACAAATACTGGTGTGAGACCAGATGCCACTGTGCCAGAGATGTGGAATGCTGGTCATGCTAGAGGAACATGGTATTATCACATCCATGTTCTTTCCCTTACTTATAATTTTTAATCCAACAGGAAACTTGTCATGAAACCTGGAATGAACATCATCCACACAGTAGATTTCCTGTGATACTGAGACGAACATTATATATACAGATGCTTACTATTAAAAATTCCACTTGATTTAATTATGTTTTATGTACCAATAATTTGCATGGCCAAGCTTTCAACACATGACTGCTAATTACTTAATTTCTGTGTATAATTCAATTTCCTATGATGCAAATAAAAGAGTGTCAACCTGATACCTCATTCAGATGGATATATCACTGAAAATGGTGAACAAAATAGATTTCAGGTTCTCACAGCGGTGAGTACAGTCTTTGTAAATAAAGTAGTCTCTATATCACAGCTGAGTGCTTAAACTTTGAACAAATAAATTTAAATTAATACATCACAATATTTGTTTATAGTGATCAAGCAGTGGCTTCATCAAAAAACAATATTGCTCCTAGTAACAACAACTGCTTTAGAGTTTGAGCCATGAAAACTGATCTTGTGCATTAGACACCAGCCATAGAATCTCAACAATAAAAATGTTACTTCCGACGCACATGTATTATTTTGTAGACAACACAAACCTCCAGAAAGGGTTATGGGGTGATGTTTGCCTGAGGTAGTAGCCCGCACCGCCCCGTTGGCTGGCAGAATATTGAGTTCTGCCCCACCTGGAAGTCGTGCAGCCTCTGCTGCAAGAGCCACACTGCCGGCCACCATTTTGTTTGGTAAGTGCAATGTTGGTAAGGTGATGGCAGCAGTTGTCCTGGTATCTGATTCACTGCCACTCATACCCCGCAATCGCGGGTGGGACACCACCGCAGAAGCAGGTGAATGGGCAACATCTAGAAAGGAAAGCACAAAAAGGGAACTGACTGACATGTTTTTCAATAGTAACACTTTTAAGATCACCAAAACAGTTTTGGTAGGGAATGTCAATCACATTACAGCGCAAATGACAGTTGAAATTAAAAAATCCCCAGCGCTTCCTTTGTTTCAAACCATCGTTACATTTTTGTTTTAATCAACAGAAAGTGTGATTTTCCCCACAAACTTATTAACAGCTAGAAATTGTACATTTGTTTATGTAATTTATATAGAGTACCATGCAGCAGAGGAATGGAAAATTATATTTTCATTCAACAAATGTTTGCAGTGTAAATTGAGAAACACTGTGTTAAAACACAAACAGTTACATCATAAAATAAAAGGCTAATTTTCTGATATACTGCAGATATAACCTAGATGACGTAGTCTGAGAAGATACCTGAAAGCATTAAGGAGAGCATACTCAATAAAGTGACTGGATAATACGAAGAGAGATGCACCTGATTCCTGGAAAGGACTGGCATTTTTCTCTTCACAACGTTGTCAGACCACTTCTGAGGCCTGCCCAGCCTTATACATAATGGCTACCAGAGGCTCTTTCTAGTGGTTGGTGATGAGAACATTAAGCTGACCACTCATCACCCATCAAGTGATGGAGTCTAGAATTACGAATTGTGTGGTGCTTTACATGCATGTTCCCTGCATGGTAAAATGGTATGGGGCTTAGGCACAGGGACAAATTTATCTTTATTTTACTACTATTGGTCTAATATAATCTCTACTTTACATGAAACACAACTTGAACTCTTGTCATTTTTTTTAATGGAATATCACAAAATGTGACATGAAATAAAATACATTATGAAGTTAAAAACCTGCGCTGTTGAGTAGTTTTGCTAACAGCAGAATCTGACTACGTGCAGCACAGCATTCTTTAATGCTCATAAGTTAAAAATACATCTGTATTTGTTGATGCAAAACCACAAAGAAAGAATACGTAATTTAAAAAATGGAGTACAACAACCCAAACCTGCCTGTAACACAAGCACGTTCATAACGCTGGTTTCACTTCAGTGACCTCTGTCTCCAGCATCAGAGTATGATACCATCATTCCATGATGATAGAGACAAGAGATGATCTCTTTACTGTTAAATGACATAGCTAATTATCCCAGAGGATTTTATAACTTTCAGTTGTCATAAATGCCTCAAACCTTATTTTGGACCTGGTTATATGGGGCCTGATCACAAATATTTACATCTCTAAAGCTTGCTTGGTAGTCCTGATGAATCAAATATCACATGGACAAGACAAGTACAAAGTTTACTACTGAAGCATCCATTAGTTCTTCCTCCAGTAACAGAATGCAATTTGGAAAGAACCCACATCTTAAAAGTTCAGCAAGCAGTGGTACCCAAATCCGCAGAATAATGCCTGAATAAAAGGGGGAATGGGGTGGCCATGAGGCATGATGGCACAAACGTGTGGTAAGATTTTGTATGCATCTTGAAGTCCACATGCTGTGCCAGTCAAGAAGCGGATATTCCATCCAAAACTGCACGGTGGATTCTAAAAATACGTTTGTATATGAAGCCCTAAAGACTGCAGATGCTTTAAGATCTCAGTGACAATGACATCCGAGTTTGTTCATCTTCCTGCACATATTTTCTGGAAATGCTAGAAATTATGAAACTTGAGCATAAGCCGGTGTTTAGAAACAAAATGACCTTCCAGCACATTTAAGCATAATCGTCGCATCTGGGTCTTGGAAAACCTGACGCATCCCGCCAAGCCACGGCGAGACTTTCCGACAGCGAATGTGATCCCTGCAGAGTTAAAGTGGAAGGTCTATGGACCATTCTTTGCAGAGGATATCACCACCAGAATAACATATCTGGATATGCTGGAGATCTGATTATGAGCACAACTGCTTCTGTATATCCTGCAGGACTTCAACAGGATAATGCCCCTACACAAACTCCTGCCTGGCCATATGGACAACCAATGAACCAGTCCGTGCCTCAGACATCTCCTAACCTTACCCAATTAGACTTTTTCTTCGAGGGGCATGTCTGCATTCAACCACTGCTAGCAACACTTCCTAAACTAAAACAAATTGCAGCATCAACGGCTGTGGATATGCTACGTAGGATCTAGCAGGACGTCCGCTGTATTACTAAAGATGGACACATGTAATGCACGTTATAAAAAAATTGGTACAGACCTCTACAAAATGGTGCCTGTAACTAAATTAGATACATAAATACAATTATGAATAATCAAAAATATTTTTTCTTAAACACACCGTGTGATTCACGGTCTAAACGTGTGTTATGATGTGTTTCACATACCAAACACTCTAAGAGGAAATTATGATAACCTTTATTACTACATTATTAATTTAAGCTGAGATTAATATTCTTTTTCTAACCTGCCATTCTATGTCCTAGGGTTTCTATGGTGTCAGGGAACATGCAGCATGCAATACTGGAACGTATGAAAGTAAGACGAAGACAAACCCCAGACCATGATAGACAGAGAAGGCAATTAGTATATTTTTAATGCATCGAGCCAATTTTTACTGACGATAATAT
Organism: Zootermopsis nevadensis; assembly: GCF_000696155.1. The sequence continues at coordinate 1,377,292 of NW_019059848.1, read as the reverse complement.
GAGCTTTATAAAAATACCAACATTTGTATTTAAACGAAAGACAAGAATGGCAAAATTATTACGGCGTAGGGCTAATTGTGTTAATGAGTGGCCCAAGAACTTCTTACTGTATCACACCTGCAACTCTATTAATTTCTTACTTGTGTTGGGGAGATGTGGCGGGTGCACAGTCAGCGCCAGTGGCTGCGGGTCGCCTGGCAACATGCGTAGTCCTGATGGAGCTAGCAGTTGGATGGTGGGACTAACCAGCGTTGCTAGACCCGTAGTCCCCACCATCTGTCAACACATCAGCCATCACTGTAGCATGCCCCAACACATGAGATACGAGAGGAATCAAACGTTTAATGAACTCACATGCGCAGTCACAGGCAGCTGCACCACGGACGTGGGAGGTAGAGACTTGGGATCCTCTCCTCCACGCAATTCTGTAGGTCCTGGAGGTGGAGGTGGTGGAGGGGGAGGTAGTTGAGGTGGTGAGCAGGCAGTGGCAGCACTGGACAGGGACGACGTGCTGCTATACACCACACCACACTTGTTAAGTGGCTCCTCTGCATCGCTCATCACTTCGTCCCTCTCTGTGGCAGTAGAAGTAGTATGAGACACGTGATCCTTGTTGCGCGGATCTTCAAGCACATGCACACTTTCTGGCAGGAGCGCGTTGAAGTCGATGTGGTCCCACTGAGCCGACAGCTCCTTCTTGAGCATCACTAGCCTCTGTTGTGCAGCAATCTTCTCTCGTGCCAATCGCTCCATCTCGTGCTCGAATTCCCGCTCCCTCCGCCGCAAGAACTACCAATGCACAAACATGACCACTTGTTTCACCTTATATAAATAAAATGTAAATTAGAAATTGCAACTAATAATCAAAGTGGGAATATCAAAATGTTAACGATAGTATCTAACAAAATAGTACTAGTTTTGTTTCCCACCATTCTAAACCAGCAATTCCAAAACCATTCTAAAGACCAAATTGGGACAAATTTTTTGATAACTTCTCTAATATCAGTTCATTAATTGTCAGTTGTGAATTTTATTTAAAATTTGCACATTCTAAATCTGTTTAATGATTTAAGTTCATGTCTTGGTTCAAGAGGTTGATACCAAGAAATAAGTTCTTGTCTTACTGTCATGACTTTCCTTCATACGAAGGTCAAGACTGATATTCCTTCTTAGGATTGCAATGACTGAAAGGTAGTAATGTTCGATTGGTGTTACTTCTACAATTAAGTAATAATTCATGATCATTCATAGGAAATCTGATTGAAGAATACATAAGTACCAAAATATCCTGATTTGACAATAAATAAATAAAATAAAATGGTCGCCTTACATTTTCATTCACAATACATAAGGTATCCTGGGAATAAGCATACTTATCATAAAAAAGGTTTATGGAATTTTGCCCTTTTATGGTTATCATAAATGTGGAGCTCATGTCAAGTTAAAAACAGTAAAATACTAATGACTCAATCATATGATCTACGGTTGTAAAAAGTCAGCATGTTTACTTGTATACTTTCAACAATCAGCCTTGGTATCATTACGGAATCAGAACCTCCATCCCCCACAAGGCCAGAGCACTACAAAGGAAACCCAGGCAATATGGCAACACCGCGCCACCTGTCGGCCACGTGCTTTCTATGGCACGTGGACTCACACGCTCCCTTGGCCTTGTCTAAAACAAGGGGTACCTGAATGTGTCGCAGGGCACTGTGCAGGATACTGAGATTGGAAGACTTCTTCTCATCCTGTGAGGCTGGCAACTGCCGTTTCAAGAGCTCGAAGCATTCCTTTAGATGCGCCCGGCGATTCTTTTCAAGTTTGTTGTGCACCTCGCGTGTGCCAGCCCTGCAGCAAGACACAGCCATGTACCACACATCCCACTCCATCAACAACTACAAATATCAACGTGATTAGTGCAACTCACGCTCGCTTCTGGAATTCCTTGGAATCATCCGGCTGGTCCAGCGGCAGATGGGGGGCGGGGCCCCCATTGGAGACTTGTTGGTTGTGGGCGGGTCTGGTGGGCGGTAGTGGCGGCGGCGGTTGATGTTCTGAAGTGACAGCAGGAGGGGGTGGAGGCGGCGCTGCTGCGGTGAACGACAGAAACCCGCCGGGGGCAGGTTCTTCCTCTGCAAGCCAACAATCACACGGCTGAGACAGAGGCCAAAGTCCTGATCGATAACAACCGTGGCCCTGACATTCAACGAGGGTCACCAAGCGCCACGTGACAGCCAGGTCACGCCGTAGGCGGGTTCGCGCATGCGTACTTCTAAAAAACTCAATACCCTTGACCCAAAAATAGAATGCCTTTCTTAATAAAGCGAGCCTTCCTATGCAATAATAATGTTAGCAACACGGCCTATCCTGCGAAAATGTACCTCTCGTGTGAATACATGGTTTTCGCTTACCCAGTAAGTAATGATGTATCCATTTCTTCTTGGGAGGTGGCATTATCCTGACACCATAAACTTGCTGGTCGACTAGCACACCCATTGTACTACATATCCGTCCTGAGTATTACTCTTGGCACAACAGACTGGCAACGCTCCGCCCACAATGCCCCCCCCCCCTCGGGTCACACAATGTTGCCAGATGCTGTGCATCAAACACTGACGATCGCTAATGAAGGTGTACTCATTAAACCCCGCTCCCCTCGACGTCTTGACTGGTCAGTCACATAAGAGCCACTGATCAGGGCTGCGATTATGACTGTTATGGAAATATACATCATGCAGCTGTAAAGTGGTGAAAGTTATAGCCACGTGGATCGGTGACCATGGCCCCATTTAACTGCAATGAACATAACTGCTGGTATGAATTCAAGATTTTCTTCAGATTTATGTTAAAAACTGATATGTATGTAACCGGATAAATAATGTAGAAAACTTGATACGTAAGAGCATTGAAGCAAACTTCGTTCAAATACTTCTCAAACATGGGCTTTCATGCATCATGCTTAAAGCCGGCTACACACGTACAGGTATACCTCATGCTCTAGTGCATCCACACGTTGAGGTATACTTGAGACGAGCGTCTGTTCAGTCATACCTGTACGTGTGTAGCCGGAATTAGGTACATACATTTTTTTACCGTTACTACCGATTTCGTTTAATCGTGCCACGCGAACTCCCCGCCCCCCTCCTAAAAAGCACCATATATATCCTTTCCAAATGCCTGCATTTGCAGGCTACAATACGCCCGGGCTTATGAACGCCAAAACTGCAGAAGGCTCGCATCTATACAATTAAGTACCCCTTCCTATAAAAAAAAGGGGTTTGTTTTCCACTTTCGCGGCCAAGTAAACGGGCCCAAAGATGGGATCTGGGGTTCACAGATTCCACAGGTGACAAGATATCGAAAGAGGTAGTCTCCATATTAACGTCTAGTGGAGGTTATTTCCAGACGGTCATCGATAAATTTGTTACTCTGCCTCTTCATTCTATTCCTTTTTGGACATCCTTCTTTGGGTCAATAGTTGTACACGTGGGTCGACGTGTGGATACTCTGTAGAATATAGGCCTGCTCTGAATGATGGGTTAGGGTACTGGTTTCAAGTGCTGATAGTCGTAGGATCAACTATCACATTCTTGTTATTTCTTGCAACTGCAAATACATTGCATTATTATTTTATATTTGAGCAAACTTCTTTACTAAAGTACTGATTCTGTAAAGAAGAAAACACATTAAACCTGTTAGATGTAACTTCAGTCATGTCTTTAATTGACATATGATCCACCTCCATACCAATTTAAAAAAAATTTCTAACAAAGTTTCGCATTTTTTCAATGCCTATTACCACAAATTATTTTAGGATCCAAATAATGGGGCTAGTGGCACCCACCTCACAACTTCGCGCGCCCACCGTGCTATTGTCAACATGAAATTAAAATGTAGGAGGCTGAAGTGGCCTCCACTGGTGCAGCATTCATAAAAAAAATAAATTAAGTCTATGGTGACGACGTTTGGGGGAAGCCACACTCTGATGGCAAACACATACATGTATTGTTTTTTCCTTAAGAATAGAACTTGGGTTAAAAACGAAGTTGATCTGGAAAGTGCCTTGGACTCTAGCAAATCAGTATTCAACGATTTCTGGAAACACAGCAGCACGATATACTACGATCGCTGACAAAATTGCAATCCATGATTTGTGGGCCTTGACTACCAGTGGACATAACTGCAGATTTGTACGTAAGAAATATTACAAATACATTCTACCTTTGCTCACGGTTGGTTTACTAAAGGGGACTGACACATACTTCCGGCACACGTGGTGGTGAGGTAGTTCAGTTACTAACCAATGTGATCGATTCAGCTCTAGAAGTCAGAACTTTAACCACCCAGCGAACAGCACCTGCTAGCCTTGTAGGAGATACCCTCAAGTCAAATACAAATAAGGGTTTTTTGTATAATACAGTACTTTTCGAGAACATGACATCCCAGGCAAAAATTAAGCAAACTACAGCGTTACAAAATTGCGGAATTCGAAATACAGGATAAGTTCATGCCAATATAACCCTACGATGCTCTGAATACGAAACGTTGCACAACCAAAATATTGAATTTGGAGTACACAAACTCACACCAACTGCCATCTATTAACAGAGTACAAAAGAATCATTAATCACATTGCAGTTCCATCTATCGACCGTACAATAAACTTGTACATGTCACCATAATTAAAATTGGTAACATGGGATTCTTTGATAAGATGCTCACTTTAGGGCGACACCTCACCGCATGCATAATTATAGGCCTGTACCAACTTGTCTCTAAACAGGAACACCGTATGTAACAGGAATGTTTAAATTTACTTATAATGCACACTGTCACTTAACTTCTTGCCACACCGAGGCATCATAAAAACTACGCACGGTTGTGGTACAAGCCAATGACCTTTTTCAAATGGTGACATCATTTTCCATTATTTTTCCTCTCCAGTATTTCCAGAACGCATTCACTTTTGCGTCTGATACAACCCAGATGGGTTACATGATTAGTTTAAGGTTACAATCACAAAGCTGAAAACGTTTCCTGCGCATCTGGCCATTATGCCCATGGCAGGGCCGGTACCTTTCGAGCCCTATTACGGTAATCGATAAGGCACGTCTCAACATGCCGTCATCCGGACATACAACAGTGTCAAAGAATAAAGCGGCAGTACTTTGAATGAGACACACACTGTGTATCCCTGTAGAATCTAACAACTGGTGTAGCAAATGTTATAGAGATAGTGTATGCACTCGCAAAAGTAAATAACAGATATTCCTTACATCTCATAACTGAAATAAATATATCAAAGTAATTATTGCAACACTAAACATACCTTCACCACGTGCCAGAGAAGTCACTGAGGACGACGACTGATGTAGCCGCTGGGCCTCTTGCAGCTCCACGTACCGCGCCGCTTCCAGAAGCGTCTCCAGACTCATTGTTCTTCTGGAACTCGCCCTCCCGCCGTCTGAGCTTACGCCTCCATTATTAGCACACACTAAAATTCAGATGTTACTGGGAATGTAAAATAAACACAGCAGACAGGGCTGCAGCATGGACCTAGCAGCCACTGCCAGCCCCGGCCCCGGCCGTGAGTGACGTGAGTGTTTGGGTTGCCAACGACAACTGCCAATGAATAGTCGCCAGGCCTGTTACGTCACAAAAGGATGTTTGCAACGATTGGCCAAGCAATTATGGACCGCCAACACGCCACGCAGCCACTGAAACCCTCACAGTACTTCCCAAGAATTATAATATACCGACCGAACCAAAGCTCAAGATTTCTCCAAAATGTGTTAATCCACAAATACAATAATGACGCACACGTATCCGCCACTTCTCAGGTAAAAAACTTATTAAAAATGATCGATCAAGACACTTACAAAAAAACTGGAAACCACTGCGCATCAACTGCCATGCTTGCTGCTACTCGGTTCACGTGTCTGGGGTCTACTAACTGTCCAATCAGGGAGCACTATGTGACGTAACTCGGACAGGGCGTGTTCGTCTTATAGGTCGTGAGCTTAGCATCCCGGTCCGCTTTTAATTGTCAAATAAACATTTTACTCATGTTTCAATAACGTAATTTTCCAAACTGTTAAAATATTATGCAGTGTCTTTACCTACCGACCCAACGGTTTTGCAACCCACGAGAACGCGACCGCAACACAAGCGTCACCCTGCCTGTCACGTTTCCTCCGTGTCACATGGGTACCAGCACGTTGTTGCCAAATGCAGCACGTAAACAAGGACACGCAATCAATGCAGTAAATGCTGCTGCATCAATATCCATCCCCTCCCTAGTCGAACGAACTATAAATATTGTTATTCCAAACTGTGGCGGAACATGATATGTCAACGTAGCACAAACAAGTTCTTTAACCATTATCAAATATTTATACCTAAATTGAAATCAGAACAAATGGAACGCACAATACTGACATCTTATGACCTTTGTCGTGCACCTCGTCAGGGTTATTGTATGCATTCCACTGTTCGGTTATGTGGGGGTTAACAGTGTCAAAATAAGAATTAACAACTAAAAACTTTCTTCGCCGCCGTGAGCACCACAGATGTGATATCTAGAAAACGTATCCGTAAGTTGAAGATAATACAAGTAACATTAATTAAATTGAGTATAAAATAGTCGAACAAACAAGTAGGCCCAATTACAGAATTCAGTGATTGTTTTTCAAAATTTTAAAATGTCCCAAAATTGAGAGGACATTTATAGCAAGATAATCCTGAATACTCGCGTCACTTCTTTTCTCTTCCATGCAAAACTCTAAAATGTGTGATTCCCATAAAACAGTATTCAAACGTGTGTTGCAAAATCTTAGGTTCAATACAAGCAGGTACTTTCTTAGACTCAGATGCATGGGTTGGTAGCTGTGGAATTAAAATTATGTATCATGTATGATAATGTTGTGGATTGCCCTGTGGCACATGAGTAATTACAATTTCAGGCATATACAGTCTACTGTGGTCCTCTGGGTTGACACCATGTAGTTTTGTAACAAACATTTTTGAGGAACATATCACTTCCTTTTTCACGACAGACATTTCTATATGGCATTACAACCCAGGTCACAAGTGACCATCTTCACCCCTCATGAGAAACAATCTCAAATAAAACTAAATTTCCAATGACATTTTCTGGTACTGCATACCATAACTGAACATGTAATGAAGTGATTTTGAAATACCATAGCAACAGAAGGAAAGCAAACAACTGTTGTAGTTCACTTGACCTGCATGCATGAAAACTTCAACAAAAAGGTACATCAATGGGAAAGGATGTCAAAGAATAGTTTCACATTCTGCTGTTTAATGGTTATGGTCATTATGTATTATTGTTGGAACCTGGCGATACAAGCCACTGAATATACTGTGAACAGAGATACTTCAAACCTGCTGTTCTCCTCTTCAATAACATACCAAGTAAGGGCAGAGGTATGTAATTCCTAGGCACTAGCCATTACAATACTGCAAACCAGCAGATTCAAGAGCAGTGCCATATTTAAACAGGAAGTGTATAGATTCAAATTCAACCTGAAGTGTCCAATAAAATTTTAGAAAATAATGATCTGATCATAAAGAGATGAATATTATGTGAAAAAATACAACTAAATTGACTGTAATATAACATGGTTCTTATTGACTTATTTTAAAAAATCTTGAAATTAAATCATTCACACCATGAAT
>NW_019059848.1:1358417-1369575 GCF_000696155.1 Zootermopsis nevadensis | reverse complement strand
AGTGTGGTAGATGTCCACCAACGTTTCTGAGGTCACAGGCTTAGAGTGCTGTTCGTTAATGGGAATACACGCCACATATTTACCAACTTAACATGGTTGAAAGTCACCCTTACGGTTTATAAATCTACCCACAAATACAAATGTTAATAATGCCAGTAAACTTGTGAGAAACTGAAGATCATGTGTATTATGGATAATTAGGTAATGTTCCTTTATCCTGTAACACTATTAAATTACAAAGGTTATTTGGCTTAGAATGCAAAATGTTATGACTGTTACTAGAGGTTAGTACGGAGAAATGTGACTTACTGACAACCAATCTTACAGAGGTTTCAATATGAACAACACCTATTTAAAATATAGTTTATTTCTAAATGGCTGCAATTAAATTACATCCTGTAACAAATGTATTTATAATACTTTCAAGCAAAAATATTTTAATGTCACATATTATGTTCCTCAATATGTTACATTATTTCTCTCTTTCCTTAGTCTTACAAGCTGATGAAAATTTTGAAGTAATTTTATTTTAAACCTTCCATTTAATTTAGTAATGTAATGCAATGACTTGGTACACTTCCTGCAGGGTAATAGTAGTGGCCCTTAAAACTGTTCATTGTTTCTTATTCTGCATATATTCTCAGATCTACCAATCAAACCACAAGAATTTCTAATAGCACCATGGTCCAATACAATATGTGTACTTATGAGGACTAAGTATTCTGTCCTGAAGATGGAGACTGATATTTTCTCAAGAGAAATGTAAAACCAGTACACTATAAACCTGTATTTCAACCCCACAGACACGAAAGTTTCAACAAACCACTGTGAGAGCAGTAAGACTTCAAATATAGTGTTATCCAAAAAAACAACAACAAAAAATACTATATAGAGTAAGCAAACCAACAACTATTAACACTATAAAAAGACACTATTGCCATATGCGTTTCGACCTCAAGAGGTCATCACCAGTGGCTCAATTTCACAAGACTCCAGACATTTATACTACAAAGTTAAAATATTACAGTAACCTGTACCAAATAATGGCCATAGATTAACAATTATGACCACAAATTTAATCTGAGGTCAATGAACACAATTTCACAAAATATGAGGATTTCAACTGCATTGTATTATTGAAGATTTGGGAGGGGATGCAACCCCATAGGCAAGAAAACATTCTTCTGTACCTAACAACATCCACACATACTTCATGTCTAAATTTTAGACCAATGTGTTAAAAAGGTAATATGGAAAAATTTTCTTAAAAATCTCTACTTCCATTAAGTGGATATGCAACGATGACTGTATGTTAATACCAGTGTTTCTGATAAAAAGTGTGATTAAAGCTAGACCACTATACACCATGTAGGTGCTCAGGGGGAGAGATGGTATACTTCCTACTCGTTCTCAACCTTGACACTAAATAGAGCTACACTTTACCCCAGGGGAAAGGATCCCCAGTACCCACTGCACAGGAGGCTGAGTGTACCCCTGAGCCAGTCTGGATGCAGAGGCTAGAGGAAAAATCCTTTGTCCCTATTGGGGATTGAACTCCAATCATCCAGCCTGAGCTACCCATCTCTTCCATTTGGTTGGTATTTTAAAATATTTTTTCATTGGAATTCTGTCAAATTGTCTGTTATTTTTTATTTCTTCTGTATTGCCATAACAATGCATACTACTACCTCCTTCTTCAGGGTTGATGAAATGGAAACAATATGTTACTCTGAAACCTTGGTATCTACTCAATGACATTACAACCCAGAAGACCAACATCAACATTTTCACCACCATGAGTACCTCAAATCTCATATTCGTATGTACTGTTCTATGAATCCTGTTACTTGTTAAATTTACGGTTGTCATTCTCTTTCAGAAGACCATCATAATCACCATAACCATCACTGCAGTACGGTGAATATGCCTTAACAGAAGTGCAGATGCTAACAGGTCGACTGTGTCCCCCATCCTGCCGATGATAAATGAACTAATATGGATCAGCGACGGAATGATACTGAAGGGTCTCGAAGAAAAATATATGTCAGTACTCCTATATCCTCTACACATCCCACTGGACTGACCTAGCATTAAATCAAAGTGACCACAGTGAGAAGCTGGCAACTGCCTGAGCTATGGCATGGCCTCCATCACAAGATAAATTATATCTCAAACAGTTAAAAGTATTAATCTGTTTCAGTACTGTATAATGAATATGAGTATTGTAGAACATCCTCAGCTATGTCCAAAAGGATGTGATCATTTACAAATACCACACTATCAATGTTATAATTTCTGCTAAATGCAAAGCTTCAATGTCTGGTCAGTCTCCATTTCTGTATTATTTTGTTGATATGTATGATGAATAGTAATGGTGAGATTATTGCCTTGCCTCACACTTGTTTATTTCTTTCCATGCTATGAAATTATAAACACAACTAACAGCAGTAAAAATGAAGGTGACATATGCAGGACATATTCTTCTAATCAATTGATTTAGTATACTACCTTCTATAAGATACAATATATAAGTATATGTATTGATTTGCATTTCCTTTCAGTGTCTTTTAAAAAACTGTGCTTCAATTGCCAGTATCAATTACTACAATATTTACTCATCTTTCAAATGTCTATAATTCTCGCTTCCATATCATAATTATTTTCTTTAACAGAAAGAAAATAAATGTGATTTGGATTCAGATATAAATATATCACATTAAAGTTCTTCACTCTATTTAGACAGAAATATTTTTTTTCAAGAGCTTTGTTACATATTAATAAGATTAATATTTTATGGCATGTAAAATGAGTTTTGTATAATCAACTGTTTTAAAGAAAGTTAACAGCTTGATCTGAGTGTCATGTGAAGTAAGGGTTATAATTTATTAATTCTGAAACAAAAGTAAATCTACCTAGCAACTTTCAATGTAAACATTCCCTCCTTAATACCAAATTTCATAAAAATCTGTCAAGTAGTTATTTTTGGAAATGAAATATGCAGATCAGCACTACTTCTTGATCAATTAAGATTAACATCATCTCTTGTGGGTGGGAATAAAACATCTATGACAATGTCCCCAGTATGTTCAGTAATTCAACTGAATCTTGCATGGTGCCACATGACGAAGTGATTTTATGCGTATGAATCATCCTGATAGCAAGAATGACATTAAAATAAATTATACACTCAACATTCTGATATTGTATCTATACCAACACCAGGAGCTAAAACTGTTTAATGAAAATATTTTCATATTTCCCAGTATTAAACCTAGCTGGTATATTAGAGTATTTATTACAAACAGGAATATATAAATATTTTTAGAAGGGGAAAGCTCAATGTAATTGTGTACATAACAGGTTGGGACGATAAACAGAAAGACATGTATGTAATGTCTGCCCCTGGAACTTGACTTCCAAGATGAAAAATATTAATGACTGTGTAGAGACATTTAACTTATCCTAATGTTAGGAACTTGATATTTGCCTACGATGATTGGATGTGGACCTGTGCAGATCTACTCAAAATGGCTAGGTTACTTAACACTATGTTATCGACTCAGGTTGCTCACATAGATATGTTTAAGTTCTATTTTGGGTGTGTTTTCAAACAAGGCAGCTCGATTTTGTCCTTCACCCTTCTTCACCCAGTGGCCATACACACGGAAAGCACAGCCATCAATCACCTGAAAGAAAATAGTGCATCTGGATTCAGTTTTCATCCAAACAAGATGAAATATTTTCATACTCTTCACTATTGTTTAATACTTCTTTTATAGTGAGTAAGAATCTCGTTAATTTGTTGATACATCTGCTATCTACCACCTGGTTGGAGACTTCCTATTGGTGTGAAACTTTTCCTCCTCATTCTTCATCCCCGATTAGCCCACTACCTGAGACTTCCCTTACTTTAACCCTATATAAATCCCTTCACTTCCCACCAAAGCCACTTCAGCCCTCAAGATGGAGACGGTACGTTTCTCCAATGAGAATACATGGCACGAAACTGAGAACACCTCCATCATCCTCACTGCTATGAAAACCTCAAATAAAAAATGGTATAAATTCCCATTATACCTAGGTTTCCAATTTGTTACACAAAACTTAAAACATATAAATAATCAAGTACTAACCACATTCCAGCACAACTGATCTTAGGAGAACAGAGAATGTTGCATCCACAGATTCACAATTTACACACTGTATTTGGCATAAGGAAGAATTACCACAGCACAAAAGGATTCAAATATTGTATCAGTTTATAAAGTAGAAGATAAGCACAGAAATCCCACTCTCATCAATTTCACACAAAATTTAATTAACAAAACACTTAAATAATGGATTACATTTTTAAGGCTTAGCATTTTTCATCTCAATGATCATACTGTGATGACGACACCCAAAGTAACAGCTTTGACGATTAATGTGGTCAATTTCACCCATACTTAATTTAAAGATGGCAAACACTATCACTGCATATAAAATCAAAGATACATCTGCAAGCTTCCTTAAATGTGGGGGGACTTTATAAACACTAGCTAAGGATAAACTCTCTATTATACTTAATCTATCACTTACAATTCTCAACAAATCATTAATCTTCTATAAACCATATGGAAAGAGCTCACCTTTCTGAGCACCTTAATGCGATAAGGATCAACCTGAGCAACTTCCACTGAAAGAGGTTCTGGTGTGAAACGCAATCTCCTGATACGCACCATAGCACGTACACAAAGAATTCCATACTGGAACATCTTGCGGGCATTGAAAGTACAACTCTTCATCTCCTGCAGAACACAACTTGAATTAACAACTCACAGACAAGTCCTCAAAGATAGACCAACAGATACAGATGTTAAATGCACAAAGCATTAGTACAGGAGCTACTGGCATTTGCTGTCATGGAAATAACTGTGTTACTGGTGTTATGATTACCACAATTAATAAACACCAAAATAAACACACTGGATTCTGCACCTGTGATATCACTTTAATCCAAATAATACAGCTGACAAGGGAGAAACAAAGAGACAAAATTCTCATTACAACAAAATCAATTCATTTCTGCATTTTGTTGAGACATACATGCAATAATTTAACACTGACTCCACAGCAAACAAACATACTTACAATCATCCCAATATTGTAAGTCAACCTCAGCAGCAATAAATATATTCACAATCACTAACCCAGACATAAACAGCAGACTCAAGTAACAGACCCTGAAAAGGACATCATATACTGCCAAACAAAGGACATGATCCTAAGCCAGTTCAATTCAGTTCACAACCTTACAACCTATTTTCATAATCTCCATCTTCACTGTACCCTTTCTGACTATATCTGTTTTCTATGTTTGTTTTTATTTCCCCCATCTATGCAAGCTTGTAACCCCCTCAATTTAGTGATACTAACAATACTGTACAAGTATAATCACAAAGACCCACATTTCATACATTTATTTTATTTTGTATTTAGATCACCACGTTTAGATCCATATATTTATTTAGTATATACATTAAAATATACTGAATCCTGCCAAGAACAAAACTTGTACGAAATATAAACCAGTCTTCTTCAAAAATATTTATCCTGTCCCAAAGAACAAAGAGTGATATCTGCTGTAAAAATGTCTCTAATAGCAGGAAAATGACTGATGCATATGCCTTTTATTGAAACATGTCCTCAAGCTGGGCCTTGCAGAAAATCTCACTTATTTTAAAGAAATAATACTCAGGTGAGATGTCTGCGAACAGCCTGTCATTGATTTACTGTTGTCAGTAACAAAATAAATAAGAAACACAGCTTGGACTTCAAGCCAATCAAAGATAAAAAGTCAAATAAATAAAGTAATATTTAAGGTTCTTATGACAGCAAGTACAAAGAATTCCAGTTTCAGCAATATTCACGAACAAGAGTAGTAATAAAAACGATGGGTTAAAATGACTTTTTATCTTCATACTGATAGCTGCAAAGATTCAAAACAGGCACAACATTGTTTTCAGAGACATCTATAGCGAAGTAGGAGACCTGAATGAAGAAACAACTGACTAAATAAGTAATTGGTCATTTCATCAAAGAAAATTAATCCAAGGACAATGCTAACAGTAACAAAACTTGCTTGATTTGTTTCCAATAAAATTTTGTGTTTTAAAAGCAAACAATGTGTTAGTGGAACACTATAAAAAAAGTGAAATCTGAAAAACGTTCAACAAATTCTAATAAACAGTGACAACTTTAACTAAAACACATAAAACTTGTAAACTGTTATTATAAATAAAAGCTTAGTTAATATAAATTAAACAAATACAAGCTGCACAGTAGGAAGGGATGTACATGAAGTGACAACTTTACACTAAAAATGTCCAAGTTATATAGCTTTGTGAATTCTGTAATAAATGCTTATATGCGCTATGGGTATATAATGTGTATTCCTGTATTTGTAGTTTCAAATGGAAACCTGTGCAAAATACAAGATTCACTGTACTTGCAATTTTTTACTCTTTCTTCAGCAATAGAGACCATGTGTCACACGAAACCATGGCCATATAAAACAGTGGGCAAATTAACAGTTCTATATAGGTTGCTCACTCTATTGCTTTAGAAAATAAATAAGATGATCATGATAGCTTTATAAGTAAACAATAAGAATTTCCTGAATTTGTGGACATTTAATGCATGTACAAAAGTCTACAGCAGGCTTCATCAGCACTGTAGTACAGAAACAGAGATATTACATGGTTTAAATATGATCAACAGTTACGATCATGAAATGGTTAAATGAAGAAGAACACAAAATTTTCCAAAAATTATGTAGCAATTAGTAATACTGAACATAACCATTAATGCCAAGGGGCTCAGTCCACAAGTCCATTACAGCCTCTCCTTTAAGCAGTCATGTGTTTAAATGTTTAAACAGATGAACAAAACTTATATCAGAGAGAAGATGGAAACACAGTCCATCGAGGTATCAATCAACAACTTCATTAAATGTATTCACATAAAAGAAGATGACTGTGATGTTACAGATAAAAATATGGCTATTCCTGCTATTCTGTGAAAATTATTCTACACCAAGCAGTTATCTGTACAAATGGAAAGACATTCCACTTAGAAATCAAACGAGGCTGGTAGTTATTTCTCTTCACATCAAAAATCAAATGTTTTGATCCTTATCTTAATCAGCTCTGAGGGAGATGTAAATCAACCAATAAACAGGTCATACAATATCACAAAGGTGCTGCATATCTGTGGAACATGGGGTAACACACGATATACGACACACGTAACCCCAGAAGCTGGCATGTCCATGCACAACACTATGTTATGCTCCTCCCAGTGTTATTTACAACCTGCAAGTTAGTAGACACTACAATAAACTGTGTATTACCAGAGCCAACTGTGAGATTCGACTGAGTCGTCTCGAAGAGCCAGACAGGCTGCGTTTCAGTGGGGTTATATCTTGGTCCCACAGCTGAAAAAACATTGCAGATAAAATGAAAGGAAGAGGAGACAACAGTGTTTCACCTTGTTACTTAAAAGTGAGCCACAGGAACATTTATCAGGACTCCATATCAGCACAATTCAGTGTCATGACATAACACTCATAAAAAAATATGACAGATCCTTCATGACATACAAACCTATGTAGCAAAACTCCCTTTCAACAACATATTTTTGGTGACAGAAGTGATAATGTATAATGCAATTTGTTGGTTTATTCATAGGTTATTTAACAATGAACTGCATAGGTCATGAGATAAAATAATGTAAGAATGTGAGAGAAGACAAAGAAATGGTTGATGACTACTCTGAAATATGATCCCAACATTCATTTCAAGGACCTTATGAACATGATAGCCGGAATCAGAATTGCTGTGACCACAAGATTCATGAGTCAAGACATATACCTTAAGCAAAACTGAGAAGGCTGCCTTTGCATTTAGGAGACACTCAGTTTGAATCCTGATAAGGAACCAGGGAACCAGTTATCCTGAGTAATATTTTCTATTGTATCTATTAATCACTGAATATAATACTTGAATAATACTTTCAAAGATGCCATGACTGCTACCTTTCAAAACTTCCCCATATCATATATCTTACTTGAAATTACATAACCACTTGCAGTTGAAGCAATGTCATGAAATAAATTAATGAACAAACAAATCAGTGAGTTAAAAACACTTGGAATAACCTGTAATGTTCTGAATGAAACAGAACTAAAGAAAACTAGACTAGAACATAGCTATTAATGCAGTGCTCCATTCATGTTACTCTTCACAGACCAAATATCACAGACAGAAATTCTATACTGAACATAAAAATTATTTTTCAGTTAACAAATCAAACTTTAGTTCTCCAGTGTTGGTATCTGCGGTATTCCTGTCACACAGAAGGCTCACATAGAAGGTATCACTTGTATAGAATAATAAATTTAATACACACTTCCCAGCTCTACAACAACCAAGCTCAGTATCTGCTTCATGAAGTCAGTGTTATTGCTTTCAAAAACCTGCATTCTTATAGGGATATTGGGAACGACCCGTTCTTCAAGTGCCTGAGCACTGCGGGTCCCAACTTTTCGTTGGCTTGATCTATAGACATTCGGTAGGACTCCTTGGACGAGGGATCGGCCCATCGCAAGGCCTCTACCTGTACACAGGACAGCACAACACAGAAAAACGCAGACAAACATCTATGGCTCGAGTGGGATTCGAACCCATGGTCCCAGCGACCAAGCGGCACAAGGCCCACGCCTCAGACCATGCGGCCACTGCAGACCCATTCTTATAGGGCAAGTAGTTATATACATATTTATAGCTATGTATAGTTTCGCACCTCCTTTTAGTAAGGCAAAATGTAGTGTGCCATCACGTGTCTTTGACAGACAAGGGTGTGCCATGGGTGAAAAATGGTTTTGGAACACTGCATTAGATTACAAGTAAGAGACAGACTCAAAGTTCAGTGGGTACTGTAGGTGGAGTACATTTTAAACTGCATGCCAGAAGTTTCTTGCTGCAGAAGGATGTAAGTGAGAAAGGGAACTGGTTGGTTATTTTAAAATGATGGATGAATATGAATGCAATTTGTTTTATATTAATAGGTACACTTCTGGCTGCATGAAGAGATCAAGAACAAGAGTTATTAACTATAAAGATAGTAAGCAACAACATAAATTTCTCTTCTCTAGGTCACAGATTAATAAACAAATAATATGTACCATTGCTGAAGATATACACACTGACAATATAACTTTAAAATCTGATTTCCTGATAATATAGTCACACACCTTTCTCTGAAATAAGTACAAAAAATACTGCTGAATAGAAGTCTTAGTAATAAGTAAAACAGAACACTCACTTTGGTTTAGTATTAACCTTTTACGATTTTGCAGATGTTTTGTAAAGCTGACAGTGACAAGACAAATACAAATTTATATAACAACTCTGAGATTACAGAAGAATACCTACTACTTGCTACAAATCTTATATATACCTTTAGTATAAAGTTTTAGCTCACCAGTTAACTCAGTTTTAATCTGAACAAGAAACTGCAATGGCACGTTTGATAATAAACATAAATTTAATGATACATGCAATGTCAGTAATTATGTTCAATGTTTCTGTCATCATGTTACTCATAATGCTACCAGCCATTCTCAAGCTGGTTACAGTACTGTCAACTCATTTATTTTCTTTTGAGCATACACTATTATTACTAGAGATTAATACACAAATACGTTCATCTGGTCATCTACTTTGCTGGGGAACACAAGAATACAAATTTGGGACCACAGTGCAACATGGTAAAAATGTGAATCAGTTAGCTTCCATATTTATCAGACTAAGATACATTATGTGTCATGGCACCAGAGAGCCACAAGAACAGAGCACTGCACTACTGGTCAAGATCCTTACCATCATCTGGAAGAATGGATGCTCCAGTGCCTCCTTAATGGTGATTCGCTTCTTTGGGTCCACTACAAGAAGCTTGCGGATCAGATCTTTAGGTGGCTCTGCAAATAACAACATTGCTCCCACATTCACAATGAATCTGCAGTGTGCAGCATTATCATAAATTAAAATTTAATGAACTTCTTCATTCCTAAACACTACTGCCTCCACACAAAAGAACATACCCCAAAACGAAGGCAAATATTTAAAAAGCTGAAATGAGTGTGTTAAGAAATATAATGGAAGAATGGAGGACTGACTATGTGAGACCAAGACATCAGGCTCAAATGCAGGATACAGCAATTAAGAGAAAGGATGAAGATGCAAAGCACTGAATGGAACAATCATGTATCAAGAATGGCACCTGACAGGACTGCATGAACAACACTATCTGGCAGGAGAATGAGTACCTCCATACAATAAATATTTCAGATATAACATGCCATACCTGTTATGTCAGCCCACTCTGGTGTTATGAAGGTGTACTTCCCCTCCATAATATTGCGGAGCATCACCATCTGTTTGCGATGCCAGAATGGAGGACAGCCCACAAGCCTGCAAGAAGAAGGGAAACTCAATGAAATAGACTTGGACAAGGCATCTAAGTAATTTAGTTATGAAAAAAAATTATTGGTCATAAGATTTACAATTTTTCCATGTTCTGAATGCAATGTACTATGATTTTATTTAAGGAATTTTAACTTAATGAATAACACCAGTGTAATATGAAGAGGGCACAATAGAAAATGGACTCAGAAAACCTTGGAATAGCGTTAAATTATTATGGTTGGTTAGTTCTTAGGACACTTAATGACACACTGTACACTGCAGAATACAATGAGATAATGGGGAGATTATGAACAGTAAATTGGAAAGCACTGTGAACTGAAGTAACATGAAAACCACAGTCAGGATAACCAGTCCATCAGCTTGAACCAGTAAGATATGAATATATGCCAAATACATTCATACTGAGCACATGTCCTTTAGCTGTCCAATGTATCTCTAGGTGGGTGGTCAAGAGGAAGTACAGATTCTTGGGTATCATGTCACATACCAACATTAAAATCAATAATGAAACCCCCTACTAAAGGGGAACAAATTCTTTGTACCCCAAACTGAGAAACACCTTAAATGGTGGTTATATCACAATAAAACATAAAATTATTCCTCTGATTATTAAACACTTGCAAATGATATGA
>NW_019059848.1:1339457-1358365 GCF_000696155.1 Zootermopsis nevadensis | reverse complement strand
AGAAGACAGTGCAAGACCACAATGTTTCTAATTAACTGCCATGGAGTTTTCAATAAATTGTCCTCATTTATATCCTTACAGCCTGCAAATCGATAAGCAAAAGTAAATGTGACCAAAGTCTGGAAGTGGTTAAGAACCCCTTATATATATCTTAACAAAGAATAAACAAGGAAATGCTAAGTGCAGACCCTGTTCACAGCCAACAGCCCATTCCACTACAGTCCTAAATGTGCTTATAAAGAAATGTTGAATTTATACACCATATCATTATTACATAACCCTCCTACACATATATATAAACATCAATACAACACAATCAGTTTTTTGAGTCCTCTGTGCATTTATTTTTGCAAACTCCTCATTCACACTTGCTAAGTATTTCTAATTGTAAATAATCACAAACTAATACACCACCATACAAATCCCTTCATAGCATAACAGAACATAACCTCTAAAACACTCACAAAATATGTGGCTGAATTGTATGCAGATGATGTAGATATTAACACAATTTCCATTTATAACAACTGGAAGTCTATTCTAGATTATTAATGCATTAACCTCATTTGTGAGATTTAGGAGGTAAGTAAGGATATTCAATGCTGAACAGTAGCAAAACTAAGCTAACTTGGAATGTCTCATGTTTAATAAAAAATAACTTCCCATGAGGATAACGTTAAGTTGCCTTAAAGTTTTCACTTAAAAAGTCAATGGACAAAAGTCTTACTTACAGTGTGAACATGATTACTCCACATGCCCAACTGAAACAAAGAAAACATTCATCAGCAGTTAACTGATGTCCCCCAAAATGTTGGTAATCACATACAAGACCACAAGGCATCACAACCCGGAAGACCACAACCAACATCTTCACCAAGTAAGAAACTCAAATCTCAATGCTGCCAACAATTTACTAGGATTAAAACCAACCTCTATTTTGGGATAATACAACTGACTGCAACATAATCTTTACATTTACATTTACTGTCAACACTGGAAAGCTATTTACCTTCATAACTAGATGTACCAGGTACATGTAGCTATTCAAATGGCAGGCATGTTGGATACAGAAGGTTCATATACCAACACACACACTTTCAGCCTTTTTTTGCCACTGATCTAAGTACAGGATTACAAAAATTAACAGTTCATGACATGATGCTTTATATTTTTGTATATGGTTTGCACTGTCTGGCAACGTTTTGAAGCACGCCTATGGCAAGTAATTTTTTATATGGAATTTTGCCAGAAAATCATAAAATGTAACTGCTGAAATTCAATGTCAAGCAAAGGCAGAAGAAGAAGATACATGCTTAAACAAACTCACATATCCACTTCCTTTGAGTAGCCTTCTGCATCTTCAAACATGTTGGTCTTGAGTACCTCAGGGGCAAGGTACCCTGGGGTTCCACACAGATCTGTAATGAAAAGCAATAAGCCGATGATCTGATGTTAAACTCACAGTCTACCAAGGGCTGCTAGAAGGAGAGATGACTGTTCTGGAGGCCATCACATAGATGAGGAAAATCACATATGTCTACTTCTACTAATTTCTATACCTAAGCTTGAGCTTAAGGTATGTTCCTCTGTTTCCTCACAAGCACACAAAAATGAGGATTTCACAGAAACACAATTCCAACTGTATGTTTCCCGCCTTTACATTTGTGTGGAGCACTAATGTACATGAAATTTACGAACGTCTCTGTGGCATAAGTAGTCTCGTAGGCAAGTAATGTGTGCATGTGTAACCCCCCTATACCCGAGTTCAGAACACTGGTCTTTTGTACAAAGATATTTGTCACACATCTTTGTTGTTGCTTTCCACTGCCCATATTATCATTTTAATTTATTTGTTTTATTATTACTGCCCATTTTACAACTTCCAATGTTTTAAAGTAATATCAGGACACAACATTTTTCAGTATGTTAGTGGTGCAACATGTGACTTCTCCTGCTACATGCCACAGGGATTTATTACACTCTAGTGTACAATACTACTACTTCTCACTGCTATTAGTTGCTTAACAGTAGTTATAATAAGTAATGTATTTGCATCACTGAAATTATGTTTATCACTGAGACACATACCTGTCATACAAAATACATATGTTTAGCAACAACGTTAATAAATTCATCCTCTCTTCTTCTTTATTATAATTTTAGATGCTGAAGAAAAGTAAGGTAAAGATGTTTTTTGTTGTTGTTGTTGTTGTTGTTGACTACATGGAGCTACAACACAAAAGCAGCCATCTCCTTACTGACTACTGTGAGAATTTCAATTCATATGTAAAAAGCCTAGTTCACATGTGCCTGCACTTCTGTAAAAATAGTTATGCACAGATAATCCACACACGGACAATCAGGATTTTGCTGTATAGTTCAAGGGCTATATATGCAGATCACGAAGCATTGTGATGAGGACAAGTACATTCACTGTAAGTGTTAATGCTTCATACAATGATTTTTTCCAAAAAATTATGTTTAGCTTATAAAAAATAATATCAAATAAAACTAAGCCTTAATTTTTAAAAGAGTCTAGCATTAATGACCTTCCACTGAGGTTCAGTGTTCCAGGACTAAAAATATTAAAGACATTTTCCATTTATTTACTGATTATTAGGAACACACATTCATTTCTAATCCATAACTACCAGGTAATGACAAGTGTAACTCACCAAACAGTTTATCCCCCGGCTTCAAGACACGTGCAAAGCCAAAGTCAGTGAGCTTTACATTGAGGTTATCATCCA
Source organism: Zootermopsis nevadensis (assembly GCF_000696155.1). The sequence goes on along the minus strand of NW_019059848.1, from coordinate 1,355,615 downwards.
ACAGAATGTTCTCTGGCTTCAAGTCACGATGCACAATATTGTGACTATGTACATGTTGCAGGGCCTCAAACAGCTGTCGCATGATGTACCTGTATCATTCAACATGACAAACTGAAGATACGCTAGACAGAAGAAAAGACAAACCTCAACACAATCCCTTTTAGGTAGCTATAAAAGTAATCCTGTATTGTGCTAATGTCTTTATACATTGCCTAATACTTTTTATATGTAATGTATAGATAAACAAACCTATATTACTTGCCTTGTCTTCTTTTCAGAAAGTGCTACCACAGATGTTAGATAATCAAACAGCTCACCATTCTTGCACAGCTCAAAAACAAGGAAGACGAAAGTATTTGACTCAAATACATCATGCAGTTCAACTGGAACACAATACCAGTATACTGAGTTTAATGTTGTTGCAATATAGCAACAATTAGAGGTATCTCATTCTGCCACTGAAAAAATAAATCCCACAGTGACAATTCTGTATTTCTTAAACAATAAAAACTTCACTTACATTCCTCTAAATATCCAAGTGATCACTCAAAAGTCCCAAGTGTATATCTGCCCAACATTATTTTTCACTGAAACTGTACAATGTCTAAACTTCATAGATAGGGCTATCTTCTGACTCATTACTATGAAAACCTAAAATCCTACCAAACTTCACATACAGTGGAATGCTGCTTGTTATACAGACATAACAGAATACATTTTTGTTCTTCCAAAATTCAACTTTATTGTAACTTCCATTTAACAAAAATTAACTTAGTTCCTTTTTCATATCCATTTATTACTTCAACCCTTACAATGCAAGTTTTCACAGACCCCTACATATAAACAGTCAGAGGGCTTTCTTCCGGCGGTACACAATGATACATCTTACTGACACTACCATCGTGATGTCAGGGCCTGTCTTGATAACACGTTTTCCGACCAATGGATAAGATGCAGAGGATCTGTAGAGTACCCCCACATTCGCCAGATTTAACCCAACCAGACTTTTCTTGTGGGGTTACTTAAAGGAGGAGGTGCACATCACAAAGCCTACAGCACTTCAAGAGCTAAAGCTAGAAATTGATTGGTCTTGTGCAGCCATCCCAGCAGCAACTTTGGTGGCCACTTGTCAATCAGTTGCTCACCATTGTCAACTGTACCACAAAACTAATGGTGACCATTTTAAACACCTACACCACATTCACTAATTCACCAAGTGCCAATACAGTAAAATGTCTTTACTCTGTTCAACGAATGTATGTATAGATCTTTTTGGAACAACCTGCACATACATACATACATACACACACACACACACACAAACAAACACAAAATATACCATACATTTTGTTATTTTAATTACTTTTCTGAAACACATCAAGTAATAAACTGGAGTTGTGGTTTAAGTACAATTTCAAAAACTCTGGGGATACATAATTTATATTTGCTTGACTCAATTACTGACAACAGTTGGTTCCCTCTCTGCAAGTACTAATTACACACAGTGCATTAAAAAAACACAATACTCACTAATATATGGATGTCCGGCCACCATCCTCAATATATGCACTTCCTCTATAGTGGATTCAAGCATTGTCTTTCCTCCTTCACCTGCCCCATCATGACTGTCATTGCTCAGGTCTATAATCTTGGCAGCATATTCAATACCTGTCTCCTTCTCAATACAGCGTCGCACTGTTGAACTTATTCCCCTAGGAGGACATACCACTATATACAGACCCATACAAATTACACTATGTTATTTTCCCATCACTCAGAATTCATTTACCTTCCAAGTATTTCCTTTGGTTCATATTTGGCATAAAATCCCTTTGCTGCGTCTATATCGGGAAGAAGATCATCCACTTCATCTTTTGCCATCCTTAGAGCTTATAAATAACAATAATAACTGGGAAACCAATTCCCATCAGATGTCAACTGAACTTACTAAAAATGGATTGGTGAGACGCAGGTTCAAGGATTATTTAATTTATAAACAAAACAATTCTGTCATACAGTATAACGCGCGAGTGAATGACAGCAAATTAAATTTAACCTGGTCCACTAGAATACTTATCTATTTACTTCTTTACTAAACATACTTAACATTTGTCAATATATTTAAAATCAAATTATCCATCATAAATCCGCCATCTTTATGGACTTCACAGAGCATTTCAATTACGTCAGTGGCCATCATTCACATTTCTCCTTGGCCTCTAATCAACATGGCAGACTATTTGATACATTGTAATGAAAGTAAAATTATGCATGGCTATAGGTAAGCGTCGCACAATCAAAAGAATATAAAGAGAACACTAATGTTTAATATAAACGTTATATTACTTAAAACCAGCATCATTGGCATTAGTAGTATTGTCTGTGACATACGTAATCAAGTGTAATCACTGGTGTAAGACCTAGGCCATTTTTAGGTTAAGGCCCAAATGTATCACTAAATTCCTGAAAGATATCCAAGTCACTGTAAATAAGCCAGTTCTAAATTTAGATCACAATCAAAATAAAAATTTCATGTTATATTATCAGAAAATTAGAGGCCTTTCAACCAAAAACTTAGAAACCACCCAGAAAGAAAATCTGGTTTTCCATCAGAACATCAGAGGACTTTTCCCAAAAACTGAAGAATTGATAATTTCTCTTAAAAGTGCCAAATTACCACATATTCTTTGTCTAACTGAACATCATTTTAAAGCACCAGCCAACATAAACAAATGGTTTAGAGCTAACAAACTGGCACTAAATTTTGAAAAAACAAACTTCATAAAATTTGTTACTAAGCACAAGACATATCCTAGGTTAAATATAGGTTTTGAAGAAAAATTAATTGTGGAAGTTGAAACAAACAAATTCCTTGGCTTACAAGTTGACAATACCTTAAATTGGAAGAAACACATTGAGTATATTATTCCCAAATTAAGCTCTGCATGCTTTGCCATGAGAACAGTTGTACTACTCAGGGGATCTTGTAGAAAATTATTTCGTAAATTTAATATACTTCCACTTGCAAGTGAATTTATACTCTGCTTGCTATCATTTGTGGTGGAAAACATGGATAAATTTAAAAGAAATACAGATGTACATAATTTAAATACAAGACATGATCTCTATGTGCCAAATGCTAACTTTACTAAATATCAGAAAGGAGTGTACTATACAGGTATCAAGTTATTTAATAATCTTCCACCAACAATTAAAAGTCTAAATTATGATATAAAGGTATTCAAGCCTGTATTGAAAGATTACCTCTTTACTCACTCCTTCTATTCTGTAGATGTTAGGGTTCACATATTGGATAGCTTGTGCGGTATGTGTGGTGGAGAAAGTGGTACTAGGACTCACTTTTCTCTGAGTTGTTCTGGTTTCACTAGCCAGTACCAGATCAGTTAATTCTATATGATCTGTTGTCAAATGGTTCAGCATTTATTACAAAGCACAAATGCAAGATACAGTGCTAACTTGAACCTCACATTCCAAATAAATCAGGAACATTCTAAGAAAGATTTGTATGAACTAACTATGTATTTGTTGTCTGTAGCTCATAAAGGAAGATTCTTTACTCTGAGAACAGGCAAATGCTACGTCAGAGATAAAAGCAGTAACTTTTTTTCTGTTGATACCAAAATATTTTCATTAGCACCATGTACTGTAAGGTATGGGTCATGAAAACTGAACACTGGAATTATGGAGTTGAATCCTATCAGAGGTGATTTATGTCTGCATTTTGTATTGAGCTGCCCTGTGTACATAATGTCAAACAAGTCTGATACTCTATCCAGGAGTCATACCAAAGTCTAAAACAAACTCATAATTTCAAGTTACTCCTGAATTGGAAAAGGGTATGTTATAATACTTTAAATATTTTGTGATTACTTTTCTTTTGCTTGTATTACGATATATTGAGTAATTCTTTAAAATTATTCCATTTCCTATGTCAGTAGCCAGGATCAGGATATGAAAATTAAAATTGATTTTGCAGATTTAAGACATCCAGGCGCAGTCTTCAAAAATTAAATGGAAGAAGCCTGGAGGTTAAACAAATAAAATCTAACGGGTAGAACAAATCAGTATACGCAGGGCAGCAAGTGCAACAGTTTTTAATTTTAATTGATAGACCTGACGATGATGGAATGAACATCGAAACATGTCGTCATTTTAAAATGTAACAATATCATATGTTGAAATGTTATAATTTTATGTGATTTTAACAATCTAAAGCTTGTGTAAAGACGGTGAATAAAATTATTGTATGGAAAAGGTCATAAGCCCTCATCTGTAAAAACTATAAGAACCTAAGACATTTAAGAATGACCTTAAATATGATCCCCTAAAAAACTGAATTGCTGAGTTTTTTTCTGTCAGTAACAGACCAAGCCACAAAGAATGTTATGAGTGTGTATTCTAGTATAAATTTGTGTTATTAAATAATTTTATACATAAACCCAGACATTAGTGTTGTTACTTATCATTTGTCTTCTATTCCAGAAATATAATTTTGGTTGTCTGTCATACTATTCAGTGATCTGCTTTGTGTTGTCAGTTTTCATCATTGTTAGACCTTGTTAAAAATATAGATATCATGAAACACTGTTGTCTGAAATTTGAAAGAGGATAAAAAAAATTGGCTTCATAAAAACATTCTGAAAAAGAAATAGTTTCCTTCAGGATCCAAAAAAGAAGGGTAGGAATCCTAGATAGAAGTATGTAATTAAATAAAACTACCAAGAAGTAGGTGTTTGCTCACAATCTGCAGTGTACTTGGACCCTTGCAATCAGTAAAAGACAAATATTTTTGCCAAATTATTCTTCCCTTAAAACAGATTGTCTAATGCTCAGATGCTGACAGAATTATTGATTAGTTGTTCCAATATGCATATCTGCACTGCTGAAAATAGTTCACTTGGATTCTTCTGGAAATGACTTGTTACTATCATAGTTTTCAATTTGCAACAATGCCATCAGGTAGCAGTCTGAAGGAGAGTCAGAGTTGCTATGTTCTTAATTCCTTGAAATGTCAATCATGCATTCATAAAATGCAATATATACGCTCACATCTAAAGGCCTGTGATGTGCTGCTGACTGGAAGTTTTTTTATAATGTCCACCAAATGACTCTTTGATGGCAGATAATAAAACAAAGGTGAGTACATATACATGGATTGCTTTGAAAAAATTCTAAAAAAAAAAAAGCCATATTATAGACATGTTCTGAATGTTTATTTTAAGACATTGTATCAACTGCTGGAGTTACATAGTAATGACAAAGATATGGTGTGATGATATTGAATGATGAATGGGAAAGAAGTTGGTCAATTTGAGATGCTATTCCAATCTTTTCCTGGAGATATGAAGAAAGCCATGAAACCCGTCAGTCAGGTTAACTGGTCCATCAGGAAATCGTACCAGATAGCACCTTTTCTGGATATGCCACAAAACAGGATATGCTAGTGAAGTAAAATGATTACTAAAACTGCTTTACTTACAATGTAAAGACCAGAAACTGGCTAAACATCTACTATTTCCAATTAAAATAAAGCACAGACTTTGTCATTAACACCAACAGCAGAACAAAGAAAAGTTGGTACATTATGTTCAAACAACCAATGTAATCATATGCTTGTGGTCTATGTATGTAAAATGAACTGTAGAACTGTGAATGCAATATTATCAGTTGCAGGACAAAGCTTAAAAATCAAATATGAATGTGTAAAACCATGATCATATACTTGGGATATCTTTACAAACATATTTTGTACACTTCACAGGTCCTGTTTTAAAATAATTTATTTTCCATGGCACAAGTGTTTCTACTCAAGCTCAACAAATAGTAACTGAAACCAGTCACAATTTTCTTGTGAATAAAGAAGTATAATATGACACGATGTCCATCAATATTTAATCAATCACAGTCTCTTAACAGAGATATTGCTGAAATCCACATCTATCTCGCAGATGGTAATTTCAAATGCTCTGCACAGTTCCCCATACAAGATGTCCTTTCAAGGATCCAATTGTACCTGCAACACAGAAAACAATTAAAATCAATACTTTGCAAGAAATATACAGTGATGCTAAAAGTATGAAAAGAGTACAGTACTACATGAACATACTTGAAACAATTCTCATCCTAATCCCTTTATATTGCTATTATTTTTACAGTTATCAACATAATTCTTGCACTATTATCCAGATTATCACACACAAAAACATTTCTGTCACAGAAAGTTGTAAGAAACTGCATAAAGAAGTAGCATGTGTATTCACATAATATAAGATAAAAAATTAGACTGACGATTCTGTGCAGCTATAGGGAACACTGCAAAATAAGCTAATGCTGGATCATGTGAGTATTGATTCTGGAGTTTTGTATCATTGGGATTAAGTTCATTATCAGTTAGGGATTTTTATTTATGCTATATTATTTATGTTCGTTTAAACAACATAAGTGATAAATTGTTGGAACAGAGAAGCAACATTAAATTAATAAAATTATCAAAGTTTCTATATGTATGCAGTGCCATTCAAAATACACTCGATAACAAGACAAGAAAGGAGACACAACAGAGATTATATGAACAAATGGCAATACCAGTCTCAATTTATGGACCTAAGACATGGGTATTGCCTAAGAGAAATCACAATAATACACACAATGCTGAAATGCACTTTCTCAGACAAGTATCAAGATATACCATCATCCTCATCACGGGTTCTACAGCCTATTACAGGCTTTGACTGCCCCAAGGATATACCATACTGTACCATAAATGAAATGTACACATAAGAAAAAAATCAGAAATATTTTAAGTAAATGGATGAATATAATATCACCAAAATCAGATGGATAATCTTTTAAGAATTCCAGATTCTAGGATGACAAATAAGTGTATGAGAAAAGACGTGTCAGAAGAGACATGGGACATCTCTGTGTTAGATGATCTGATTAAAGGGTAAAATAAGCAATTGGCTTAATCCTCGACTGTTGCTGCTGCTGATGAAGATGGAGAAATGTGCCACATTATTACAGCAAGTTTATGAAGAGGGAACAAAAAGCAGAACATGTATTTCTATGGATTAAATAATTTCAATATGGAAAGAAAGATGATACAGATGACAAAACAAATGGCCATCCAAGAACTGGTCCAAATATGGAAGAAGTGACTGAAATAGTAAAAAATTATTGGTGACTGACAGCCTGGAAGACAGAAGAACTGGACACTTGAACAGAGAAAGCATAACTTTGACCAAAGACCTGAAAGCACAAAACATGTTTGAATGTGATACCAAACAAATCTCAGTGGTAAACAATGAGAAAAGAATGTGCTTGGACCTTTTGGCAAGATTATCAAAAGAACTCAATCCTTTGGATAGGATATTTTCAAAATGGTAAACATTACACTAAACATGAGGTAAAGAAAATTCTACACAGTGAAAGATCTTCACAGCTGAGTAACTTTATTTGGATGCAACTATTGTAACTATATTTATACAGTAATCCCTGATGAAGAAGGCAGAGACAGTCTATGAAATTCTGGAAACTAATTCCATACTCACATGTCAATGGTCAACTTCTCAGTTTGTTATAATGTGTGGACGCGTAGGTATGTATCGGTGCTTGAAGGGAACATTCAGGGCTGATGATGGAGGCAGAATGTTCCTCAAGAATATTGGTACCCACCTACAAGTCCACGTGGTCATACAGTCCAGAAGATCACAATCAACATATTGACTACTTTGAGAACCTCAAATCTGACATCCATACTCACATGGTTAGTCACCCAAAAATACTTCACCGCATTATCAATAATAATGTCACATTAAGTTAACAGAGACCATCGAGGTATGTGGAATCACAAACAATGCATTCAAAATCTCAGTGTATTCTCAAATGGTATACACCATTCTACTACTGTTATTTGTAATGTATATGCATGATTCAGTATAACTGCACAGCTGAAACAATTTTTTTCTCTCCTCATGATATGTACATGACATATGCACAAACAACATTGATAATTTATACCTTGTCTACAAGAATGTTTTTCTGCTTTGGCTTTCCTTTAATGATTGCATAGCACACCAGTGTCATGGCCATCACAAACAGGAAGTAGCTGGTGTGAATAAGATGCAGGTTGATGAGGGATCGGTCACTCTGAAAAACAACATATAACAAACAATACATTGGGTCTGGCTTCACAACATTTTAATTTTCTTATTATAATTCAGCATAAATGCAAGTAAACAACAATTTTAACACTTTTCAAGGAAGTCCTTACACATAACTGATAATTTATGTAACTTATTCATGTGCTGAAAGGGTATAAATTAAATCAAACACAGTACACTTAACAGAGTATTGTAAAATTTGAAGTGAATAAACTCTCAAATTATAATGCTCACAGAATATTTTAACTGTTCACTTCTTAGCTCTTTATATAAACCTGCAGGAGAGCATACATTTGCTGCATAATGTCCATCCACTTCTCCTTGCTTTGTAGTAATGTCACTCTACATGATCTGACTGTGACAACATTTTACAAAACTTCTATTAAAATTTACTAACAGTAATTTTAGTCAAAACTGGACAATGTGGTTTACACTCATAAGAAGGCCAAAATACATATTTAGATAAAGAATATAGTGAGTACAGCAACACACACAGCAGGTCAGCTCTCCTAACTTATGCAGCACCTGCCATCCTGACTTCAAATGAGAAACAGAGGGTGATTAGCAATGATAATTTTAAGGCATTAAGAAAACAGTCATAATGAGCACCATAACTTTATATCATGGAGGGTGGGAGAGACAGAAAGTAAGAAATAAAACTGCAGAGAATTTGGTCAGGCTTCAAACTACAAAGTGAAGGAGAAGTACCAAAAGCTTAGCAAAAAACAATACATACCCCAGTCAGCAGAACTGTCAGCTGAGGACTGGATCGGTACACCAACCTCATAACAGTGCCACCTTTGCACCAGTCATCATCATCTCTTTCACCCAGCACCTCTGCATCCCTACTTCGCCCCAACATCCTCCCCAAGAGTCCTTGCTGAGGTGCCACTGGTGTACAGGCAGGTGAGGTGCTAACCACAGGCAGGAGGGATCGAGGACCAACAAAGGTGACACACACATCATCAGCTTGGGACAGGTTTTGTGGCAATGTGAGGCTCATGTTAAGTGCAGCCCCTTCTCCAACTAGTGACTCTGTTTTGCACATGGAGCTCCATGCTGAAACATGACAAGTCCTGTCTCCTTAGATTAGCAACAAATTCTGATATAAGGCCAGCAACATTATAAGCAGCTGAGAATACTTAACCCACAGATCAGTTATTTCATCATAATCAGTCATAAAACCACAAATTACTATGCCTCGTTTGCTAGTTACAAGTTTTGCAGAAGAGAATCTTTACACTTTTTAGACGTTTCCTTCCTCCACGCTGATATTTTATACTTTTGTAGGGGATCCTACCACAGCTCATTCTTTAAATACATTCATTGAAAATTTTCTATAGTTCAATATGTTGTAGGATTTACAATTTTCTCATTATTAATTCTTAATTATATTTTCCTTTAATTCTTATTACTTGTCAAAAAGCGTATGAGGTTCTGTTTCTTGGAATGTATATTAGATGATACATCAGTCTTCATTCGCCATGAAGATGACTGCCTTTTGGGATGTATCACAGAAATTGATTGATGTTTCAGAGGTGCTTACTGCTTCCATCACCGGGGTGATAAGATCATCACCCTTATTATAGCAGCAGTAACCACTCATCAAATGTCAGTCAATTTGTATGAAACTAAATTGTGCAACATGCCAGAAGAAAGTGATCTTCTTACTCTCTAGCATGAGAACCAGAAAACTAACTTCTCTTACAATCACAACCACAACTGTCATAAACCATTAAAGGCTACTATATGAATTAAAAGTTTGTTGAAAGGCTATAAAGAATGAAGGAACATATGGAATAACAATAGAAACTCAGTGCAACAATGAGATATGTTGCATTGAGTTACATGAAATGTACCTGAAGATGGCCTAATCAAGCTGAAACACATGCAATGAGACTATATATCTGTAAAAAAGGCGTATTGACAGTAACATGCCACACATATGTATTGCTCTAAATCCACTTTGTAAAATTCTACAGATAAAAATAGTCATAATCATGAAATTACATTTTTTCATATCACAAATCTTCTATTGGTATAGCCTATTGTTCTTCCCTTGTTTCCACACATGCACTTGCTATGGATATTAGCCTGGGTATACACAGCACTTATTCTATCCACAATACTGTACATTATAAGAACCTGTGATACAAAAGCTTATGACTGTCTACTGAATTAGTTACACAGACATTCCTCAACGTGTAGTATGAATCCATCAACCATCTCAAGACTGGAGCCATCAGAAATATGCAGTCAATGAAGGCAGATGGAATTCCATTATATTCTGCATCATGTGTGTCTAAACCATACCTCCAAGTGGCAGAAATCCTGCTACTGTTGTTATATTATGTTGTAGAGGACTGAGCTGCTGCACAAGACTCAATGAAGCTGTCACAGTGATGGATACATTGCCGACACTGTCATTCTGTTCCTCATCCACTGTTCGAGTACTGTTGCTAGTTGTGTCTGGCAGAGCACATAACTCATAACTGCTCAGGTGCTTCAGGAACCTATTCCAGTCCTGAAAATTATGAAAACACTGAGCTGTATTTATTCCATGAAATTTAACACTATCACCTCTCTCACAGGCCAGTGTTATCTGTGATTTCCTCTCCCTCATTGGTTTTGTTGCTTGTTTATTGCAAAAATAAATATACAGTTGAGAGTTTATCAACCGTCAAGACACTATACTGCATGAAGTCATAAATTCTACTACTAATGGAGCTAATCAGTAGAACAGATATTACACTGCACAGATATTTAGTCCACATTATATAGTGTCAAATTACATGATGATCAATAAATATAGAACAGGTAAGAGTGCAGAAGGAAGCAGTCATGGTCTACTTTAAGCTCTTGTTCCAGAATTTTTCTGCAGGGGCTTTGGAAAACAACAAAGTACAAATATCAAACATTAACCAATCTCCTGAGATTGCAGTGACTTATCTACCTTCAAAAATGACTGAAACTAAAGTAAAACACAATCATTCTACATAATTAACTAATTTATTATAAATGAGATTTATCTCCTTCCAAAATCAACCACTACAAAAAAATACATATTACAAAAATTAAACAGCACACAAAGAGCAAAGAGAGAAAACTACTGCCATTACGATCTTATGATGTACGTACCACATGAAAATCTTGATTTGGAATTTTTCCAGAATACCTGATGAAGTAAGCAAGAGACACAGTGGTCAAAGAAAATACTGAAAGACAAATTGTGAAGACGACCAAAGGTGGGCGGCTCGTCGCGAACCCCTTCAAGTTACTAAGCGGAGATGTCAACCCCATTACAGATATATAAGCGCCTCAATTCTCCTAGAACATAAGAAAAGAACGTCTGTGAATTTTCTGTAAAAATATAAATGAAATGCCTCAACATGAGAAAAGAACCAATTTCATATTTTTACAATCTTTAGACACCATGTTTACTTACGGTTTTACAACAGCGCATACTGCAGCACATCACAGCATCTACGATGGAAATTTTTTGGTAACATAAAGGGAACGTATGATTAAAGGGCCATGGAACAACGTACAAATATATCAGAACTTATACTACGGATTTAGCACAAGCTACTGTCAATTACTTTCGAGAGATCACAGCTAAAGATGACTTCCTACGATAGATCGAAGCCGACATTGCTTTGCCAACACTTAAAATTAAATTAAACAAATTTCCCAAACAAACATGTCGAAAGTAGTAAGTAGCAGCGCGCAATGAGTATGTTGATCGTCTTCAACTAATACCATCAATGATGTTACTGCATAAAAAATATAAGTGTACGTGTGTGAGTTGGTAACGCTTAAATTAATGTACACTCACCCCAACTCACATGAAAGAACAGACGAAAGCTTCATGCTAAAAACTCAACTGTTGAAGTGCAGCATGCCAAGAATGTACACAGAAAGTCGTTCTACTCAATTTGCTTTATTTATTTAAAAGAAGTATTAACATTTTATCGCGTTCGTCTCGCCGTCCTGGTGGACCAGAGAGCTAGTTCATTGCTAAGTCCCCCCCACCAACCCCTTCATACAGCTAAAGGTGCTTAGATCATTTTACTGTGTTTTGTACCAACAAGAACGTAGAGTATAAAACCAGAGGGAATGAAGGCAATTTACAATACTCGGAACTGGTTTTATGATGATCCCGTGGTTACGCAGTGTGAGTTAGACTGGACGTAGGTGTGTACTTCAGCGCTCTGTATAATATTTGCACGTAAAAGGGCAGTTTTCGAACGCTATAAAGCAGCTTTTACTTCACTAAACAAATAAAAGCTGTTAACCTTCATTTTCTTTTCCAATTTCACTGTTCGCTTTAACTGAGTGGATACAAACTTGCAGTGGTGTGAGCAAACCGTTATAACAACATAAAAAAGAAGCTTAGCATTTGAGAGCCTGGTATTTATATTGAACACCTATTAATGAAACAAAGCTTAGAAAACAAAATATACGTTAATATGTATTTCTTTTTGTCATTATGTGCGGTTTATTTAACGATGATGTCAGTATCTCGGAATATACAGCAGCTAGTGATAGAATGAATTGAAAAGGGTATGAAACATTATGATTTAATTTAAGGTTCTACCCTGGTACTTGGCTGGAGGGACTTAAGAAAATTGTGAAAAACTTCAATCAAACTCGTCGGTTTTCGGGCAGAAATTTAACCTCGTGATCTGCTGAAGAAGAAGCAGGAGTGCTAACCATAAGCCGCGGAGTAAGATCCGTCTTACAATTGAGAAATATGTATGTTTTCAGCTGGATCCAGAAAGCGTTATTGGACGGGAATCTCTGAAGTATTGTACATAAACCAACGAGACACTGTATTGTTTATTTTATGGACATTATTGTACAAAGATATTTGGGTATCACTTACCCACGTTATTGCCTTACCGTATGAGCTAGGATAATCGAGGAGAAATTAATTATACATCGCACTATACCACATAACAAACACACATTGATATGAACGGCAAATTCTTTCTAAGGTATGTAGCGTGTTTCGAAACAGAGACAACGATTTCTGAAGGGTTTAAAGGGAAATTGTCAGTAGTGTCTTCTGTTTCATTTCATTAGCACCAAATACTGTACTGAGATTTTAATTCTGTTCTTTTGTAGCCACACTGTAGGCCTATTTGAGAGACAAAATTATTGTTAAAAGAAGTTCCAGAACGAATACTTCTAACGAAAGCCAGACTGTACAAAATAATACTAACTTCTAACTGTTATGATAAAGCCTGTTCTATGTTTGTGTGACGAACAACTATCTTACACACATTCAATTAAATTTTGATTTAAATTGCTTTAGATTCTTATGCAAAACATCGATAACAAAGTTAAGTTTCAGTAACTTTGACATCTCTCATTCTCAACTCTTCTCACGATACATCATCTTTCGTTTTCTGGCTAATGTTATTTCTACAAAGAGAGATTCTTCCTCTAGTTTCCACCAATGACTTTTTAAAAGGTACTCTGATTACATGTCTCTGTTATCATCCTTTTTGACATCTTCTGGAATAAAATGATCATAATTCCCGCTTATTAATGTCACGGAGTAACAAAATTCTCGTCTTTTTTCGGCGAAATCTGACAATAGTATTCAACTACACAGTATTTTTATTTTTATGAAAGTTAATTTTAAATTATTCTAGAACTGTCATACTTTGCAAGTTATACTATGATCCGTTTTCGATACTATATCTGTTAGAGACCACGTATAGTTATTTTAGGTGAAAGCGAGTGACGTTCATTTACAATATATGAATCTATCTACGTTATTAACATCCTGTTATTGCTTTCAATCCATAGTTTCTCTTGTGTGGGTTGTCTGCATTCTTGTCCTTTCTCTTCCAAGACCTTCCAGAATTATTCCACAGTAATACATTTTCGTCTATAACCTCGTCATCGTTATCCACAATATTCCAACGCCCACGCCTCTCTGGTGCTCGTCATTTGCTTCGTTACAGATGTCACTGTTATCACCGTACGTTCACAGATGTCGCCTCTGATTTCTGCGGATAATTGGCAACAGCATCGAACACAGCATCCTGCTCCTTGCGCAACGCCTGCTTCATTACCGCTGTGAAGGGGTCGAAGTTTATAACTCGCCTTTTGCGTCGATAGATGCCTTCACGACGTTCTATGGCACAGGCCAAATTTTGCTCGGACACGTTAAAATTTAAGAATCGGAGTAGGCCTTGCAGATGAGTGGTCACATCCCCCAGCAGCTGGTCGTAGAACATAATGTACATAGGACCGGTGAAGTTCTGCAGCCAGTCCAGATTGGTCTGACGCCATGCTGACAGCTTGTCTGCCACGAACTGTTGCCAATCTGCAACAAGACAAGCCAGTCTCCGAAATCCGCAATTTTCTCAGTACTGATACCCATATATTTTTATCCTTTGATGCGAGATACCCGGACGGCCTGGAAAGTGCTTCAGACACTCTTCGGGACCATATTAACCACTGATTTGTATCAGACTCCAGGTTATTCATTTACAAACATCAGTACCATGGAAACTAATTGGCCGATTTAAGTGAAAATGCATTATCGCTAGCCTGTGTAAGTTCTTCGGATTTTCAAGAGAACAGACCTTTGTAAAAAGAGTGCAATACAGACCAGAGTATTTTTCGTAGGAAAACGGGGAAACAACAGCATGGAACAAACGTGATATATTTTGAATTGTTAAAGATAATTCACGAATCGTTATAGACAAAAGATTTATTATTATTATTTAGTGTTCTGTCTGACGACAGGTCCATATGAACAGGATCCTTCCATCCTTTTCTCGGACTAGGACCTGTTCATATACGTTCTTGGCAGATGATCCAGAAGTGGTTTGCCATTGCCTTCTTCTGTGTGTGAATGGAGTAATTGAAACCGGGGAAGCCCCCGGAGGAAAACTCCGTGTTGCCTAGACCACGGCCTTGCCCAACACAAGTTATAAATTCGGGCACCGCCGGGAATCGAACCCGAGACCCCAGGATTACAAGGCCAGCGTTCTAACCGCTAGACCACTATTACTACTACTAAAATAATAGCATATACTTCGGAACCCTAAAACCCACAAGACAAACAGCTAATACGTAAAGCGATTTCCTTCGCGTATTCAGTAAAGTCAAATGAAATAAAGTACAAAATTAAGCTCACGCCAATGCATTTATTAATAGGATTCGAAGTTTACTAAAAGAAGAAACATATAGTCGTAAAGCAGTGATGCTCTCGCTCAAATAAAAGAATGAAAATAAAAAATCTAGACAGCCTTACTCTGTTTCTACTATTTATATTCCATCCCGAATGGACGTCTGGGGGGCGGGGGGGGGATTAAGGAAAATTGAGATAAATATCAATCAGAAGAATACGGATAAAAAATTCCACTCAGGTTTCGAAATGTCGATTTCAATTTATAAAATAAAACACGGGTCGAGATCTCAGCAAAAGCTGGAGAAGGAAATTCCAAAAGTTTTAAATTACATTTGAATAAAAATTTCCTTGGATATTATCCATCGTCTAGTAAATATAAAACGTAAAAAACGACGTTTCGGAGATGGGCCTCTATCTCCGTCTTCAGGTTCCTACACAGTTGGGCCCACTAGATAGAGCTAAGTCCGGGACTTACTTTACTTTGTCCGGAGATAGAGATTAGCTCTATCTAGTGGGCCCAACTGTGTAGGAACCTGAAGACGGAGATATAGTCCCATCTCCGAAACGTCGTTTTACGTTTTATATTTTACTAGACGATGGATAATATCCAAGAAAATTTTTATTCAATTGACTCTTCACCATCGTTAAGAAGTTTTAGGTTAAATTACATTTGTTTCCAGAAAAAGTTATTTTCCAAATTCACAAAGATAATGCGGGTAGTAAGATTCATGAAAAAACAAAGAAGGTAATAAATAGATTATTTTAAGAACTTCTATACATAAACCGTCCCTGGAGAAATATGCCAGTCTGTTAACAAGTCGT
>NW_019059848.1:1294270-1339437 GCF_000696155.1 Zootermopsis nevadensis | reverse complement strand
TAAAACTGACTGTGTATAATCGTCATAACAGAAGTACCAATGAACAAAAACAATTAAATTCAAACCAGACACATATAGAAGTGAACGTAATTATTGATTTCTCTCGCGTGTTTAATATACAACAGCATCACAAAATGTTCTGAGTAACAGTGGACCATTACATCTCATGACGTCATAGCCTCATTCTTGAACAACCTAACAAGAACTTAATCAACTGTATGCTATGACTTAAAAAATAAATTAGTACTTAAGACAGAAATTAGTTCTGTGTTGTGTGATCTTGAGTTTATTTTAAGACAGCACCAAGAATATTAACATTCAAGACGGAAGTTCTGGGTTGTACTTATGGCGTTTATGTTCTTTCATATCTTTCAGTCTATATGTTGAGCGAAGCAAAAATTGTTTATTAATAATTACGCAGTTTAGTGATTTATTTATAAGCATAAGTTTCGTTAGAACGGAAGAATCCGGACGTCATATTTACCACACTATTCTCACATCACATCACAGTTAGTTTTATTAATGGCAGTGGCCAGTGGTATGACGTCCAGATAACGAATTGTAAAATTAAAACAGTTTTATTCCTTTTCATAAGATGGTAAAGTTGCGTCATATTGTGATATAATAAGTATATATAATAAATCTTGTCCGTCTAATCATAATAATTCTTATTAAATATTAAAATATTACAATAATTAACATTTAAACTATTTAAAATATTGTAAATAATGTAAATCGAATATTTCGATAAAGAACATCATTTAATATTTTAAATATTTTAAATGTTAATTATTTTAATATTTAATAAGAATTATTGTGATTAGACGGACAAGATTTAATATATACTTATATATATTTATTCCTTTTATCTAAGTGGAAGAGAGGTCATATACAAGGATGAGCATGATGACATCATAACCCTACATTTTCCCCCCATTAAAATAAAAATCTGGCTAAAAATTCTTCTTACGAAATTTGTAAGACACAACTTCGATTATCCACACTTCCAACTTTCTTTCCCACATAAAATAAACTTTATTACAGCTGATTGTTTATTTTAACCGTCTAATCACAATAAAATATTTTATTAAATATTAAAATATTATTACTATAATTAACATTTAATATTTAAAATATATTAAAATATATTAAAATGATGCTCTTTCTATCGAAATGTTCTATTTACAATTAGAGCATCATCATTACAGCTGCAAATTTTATTGTTACACATAGTTTCAAGGTCATATAGATCGATAGTGTCTTATTCCGGTATAAAACTTAATAGGTCCTCCGTATTAAAATCGAAATGTGAAATTGCAAATAGTAAATACGACAAATGAAAATTTCGTTGATAAGTTAGAAGTAAC
Organism: Zootermopsis nevadensis; assembly: GCF_000696155.1. Next base: position 1,338,070 of record NW_019059848.1, on the reverse strand, counting down.
AAGCATTACTCAGGAGATTAATTACGCTCCTGCGTGTTTTTCGACTACTCACATTTGCCCCTGTTCCGGCGATATCTGTCAGGAGACGCGAAGCCGGTGTGACCACCGCTTTGTCTGTTGAATTCGGCTTGTATCGCGGGTCCCGGTCCTCGGATGAGGAGCACTGCTTTGTCGAAAGGCCGTCGAGCTGCCGCCCCCCACTCGTGCGTCTTGACAACCGATACGGACCCATTCACCACGGACTCTGCAGGGAAGCCGTTCTTGAGCAAACCGTAGTCCTTATAGACGGAGCCGGTGTAAATACCTGCGACATTACTAGATCATGTGACGGCAAGACATAGCAATAGATCGATATAAATAACAAATTACGATCGGGATTACTAAATTCTTGAACTTTGTCCATCGTCTGTTTTTTTTAAAGAAAATTACGTTTCGGAAGCTGGATCTGCTTCCGTCCTCAGGTTAAATAGGATATATATATATATATATATATATATATATATATACTGAATAAGCAGTTACCGACAGCTGACAAAGGGTGGTCTTGCAGCTTCGGGAGTTAGACGGGAAGCTAGCATACCTTCACCTCAAAATCCTAGTATACCATAGAATGTTACACAGATCCAAGAACATGGTCGGACTATTTGGTATATGAAAATAGAATGTGGAATCTGAATTATCGGGAGTTTCTGTGTAAATAATAGGATAATTAGCGAAATATAAAGTTGATGGCTTTGCTATTAATCAAACCCAGTATTTTAATATAAGCCGGAATACAGTTCTAAAGGGGTTTGACGACGGTAGTTTAGACTTAAAATTATTCATTGTCAGGACTTTTCCCACGTGGAATTTGTTGATATACAGATCGACTATTAGCTTATTCACAAAAAAGCCAGTGACATGTAAAATGGCGCTATATTAATTTATTTAAAATACATTTTATTCTCTTGTAATCTGTCCCGATTACGTAATTCGACTGTAATGCGGGCGAAGGGATATTTGTGAAAAATCAAAATTTAAATGGAGTATCAGAGATATTTTAATTTTTTTAAAGGAATTTATTAATTTAGCTCGTACAGTGCATAAAAAATCACCAATAGCTTAACGTTACGTTCTAATAAAGAACACGCATCTTTAGGAAGACTGCTCTTCTTTTAATCTTACAATGCGTCTGCAGTTCTCACCTGTGGCTTGTTGCAACAGGTAACGAACCCATGTGTTGCCGCTGCCGGGAAATGACGCCAGGGCCACTACGGGACCCGGGTCGTCCAGGAACCGCAACGCCTGGCACCACTGCAACCGGTTGCGTCTGGACACTACCCTGATGACGCCCCCCACCACGGTTCCTCCCTGAGATCGGTCCCCGCCTCCTTTGGAACCCTGAAAAACTCCATTCGACTAATAATAGATTCTGACAAACTGCACGTAGGTAACTGCTGCTGCTTGTCGGAACGAAGGTGATTGATTTAAAGTAGGTCTGAGCAAGACGTTGACCGCGGTCTAAAGGTCGACCGCCAATGTATTGGAGAACGATAACATATTTGGTTTCTTATAATTTCTAAGGTTTAAATTTACAAAGTAGAAAGGTAAATACTGGTATTCTGCGATAGTTGTTAGTTCAAGTAGCCTTAAGCGTAACGTCCCTCATCAGATCTACTTATGTGAATCTGTCTTTACGACGATTAATGGTTTCAGATCAAAATATCGGTTGTACCCCGCAGAAAACCACTGGGACTCGTGTTAAAGATTAGTAGCAGCTAATTACACACAAGAATTCATAAAATTAATACAGTGTAATTCTAGTCTTATTAATTCAATATATCCCCATGTGTTTCATATTGCTTTTTAAAAGTCTTTTTTTTTAAAAAAATTATGTTTCTGTTATTAAATTTTCACGGCAGTAAAACATATTTTGCATAAATTGGGGTAATTTATTAATTAAGTATTAGTACTGAAACTCAAATTATAATTTTATATCATTTTACCAGTTGCCTTAAAAGGGTGCTGAACTTTTGTTTTCATCGTGAGGGAAAAATGGGCATTGAAGATTTTTGGGCAACGGAGCCGAGAAGAATATTTGGACTAAGAAAGTTAAGACATTCTGAAGAAAATTGTAAAATTAGAATTGTCGTGATTTGTACTTTTCGCTAAATATAATTAGGAGGATAAAATCACGCAAAGTTAGATGTGCAGTTCACTATAAAAAAATTATAAATGCACACAACATTTTCGTCACAAGATTTTGATAAAAGGAACCACTTTGTAGGTAGAATTAGGCTTGTAACTCATCTGCGTTCCTTCTCCGGATATTAACGCAGCGCTGACGGTTAAGACTTACATTCAATCTTCAAAACCCTTTAATTCCACTTTACTAAGTCCTTGTTCTAATCCCGACAGGGGACATTAGAATACGAATCTATTCTTTTCACTGTGTTCAGAACATTTGCATATGAAACATTTTAGACCTCTTTTGACGGTAACATTTGTGATTATGCGGGTTTTTTTTTAATGAATCTGGTAATAGAAACTGACGTGACGGCGTCACAAAAATAAATCCCGTCACTAGGAGCTATTCTGAGCGACTAAAGACAGTTAACGTCCTCACAGCCAATTTCTTTGCTAGTTTGCGAATCCTGTAGCCGCTTTCAATCGAAACTGCGCGTGAATATTAGGTTAGTAATTAAAACCAGCGACACCAAATTACGTCAAAATCCTTTAAATTGACCTTGTGCTGAGCATCCAGGGTGACAGTGGATATAAGCAAGACTCCTGCCAGGTATAAGGTCAACAGGAGCCCCAGGGCGCACACCCGGCCCCTACACAGCATAAGTCCATCATTTGAGGCCTCAACTACGACGCACGCGCTGTTCGGTCCTCATCGTGAACATAACCTGTTTGACGTGAACAGACGGGACTAGCTGGACGGTGTCCAGGATTCCAGCATTTGTGTTGTCGTCATGGCAACGAAAATCTCCCGAATCAATAATACGACGGCCGATAATCACGGGCTTAAGTTTCGAACCCAGTCCCCTTCGCTCGCAATATTATATGGGGTTACAGAAAAGACTAGTTCACTTCTCACTGTTCGTGAATCACCAGTATCACGATGCACGGTCACTGCTTCAGGGTCGTCGCGACGCTGTTGCTGCCATGACGACGCCTTACGACACACTGAATGTTGAACGCCGCCTGGCTTGGGAGAATCAATACCCCTCCATCCCACCAATGGCGGTACCATCAGTCCCCCCCCCCTCCAAACGAAAACGAATTTATAAATTAATATAGCACTTTCATGTTTCTAATTAGAGGGAAGATTACCTTCTCTGACCTAGACACAGGAAAAGTACGTGTGGATTTTAATCACAGATTAAAGCAGACTAATTTTCACCTCAGATTGTACGAATTAACAACGAACGATAGGCGTGTTCATTAGCGAGTACAGGATATAAATTTATGAGATGTTTTAACATCTGCCCATTTGGGATCACGTGAAAATGAAAGTTTTTCTAGAAAATGTAGGTGCTAAAGAAAATGTGTGGTGAAAGGGTCAACGTTAATGCTAATATCACAATCGGTCTATTAGTCAGTGCAACAATATGTAGTTTGTAAAATTTTTATTTATTTATTTAGTCAATTGAATAAAAATTTACTTGGATATTATCCATCGTCTAGTAATAAAACGTAAAAAACGACGTTTCGGAGATGAGACTCTATCTCCGTCTTCAGGTTCCTACTCAGTTGGGCCCACTAGATAGCGCTAATCCCTATCCGGTCCGGAGATAGGGATTAGCTCTATCTAGTGGGCCCAACTGAGTAGGAACCTGAAGACGGAGATAGAGTCTCATCTCCGAAACGTCGTTTTTTACGTTTTATTACTAGACGATGGATAATATCCAAGTAAATTTTTATTCAATTGACTAAATAAATAAATAAAAATTTTACAAACTACATATTGTTGCACTGACTAATAGACCGATTGTGATATTAGCATTAACGTTGACCCTTTCACCACACATTTTCTTTAGCACCTACATTTTCTAGAAAAACTTTCATTTTCACGTGATCCCAAATGGGCAGATGTTACAACATGAACCCCTCTACACACATTCCAGGATATGAGCGTAATGTTCTTGCAAAATATTGAAACTGATCTAGAAAGAGTATCTCAAACGCTTTTCCCGTGACGGAACACGAACAAGGGCTTACTACGTCTGCAGCGTAGGAAATCCCACAGGCAAAATTAGTACTTTTTTTTTTAAAAAAAAAATTTGGTTTGGTATGTTTAATGCATTGACAGTGGAGATGAACCACCGGAGTTGTAGATGTAAAATGGACAAAACAGTAATTTCTTGTATAACTAACAAAAGTAACACAATTCACAGACAGAGGAGATGTTAATTTTCAGGCTCGGAGACGCCTATTTTCAATTCACGAAATTTTGAGCCAAACTGAACAAGTATGGATAATTTTACTAACTTTTGAATGAGTCAGCAAAGAATAATGTTATTAAAAAATGCAATGCTATGTAGTGCTAGGCGAATATCTATTTGTAAGCCCCGTAAAAAATGCCGCATATTCTCAATAACTCAATTATTTTGGCGTCATCCTACTTATATAATTATTTTCTGAAATGTATAGTCTGTGAAGATGGCTGTCTTCTGGTTAGTTGTGCCTTGTTATCTGGTAGTTTACTGACGTTTCAGATGTCCTTGCTGACTCCAACATCAGGGCGATATCGCAACAACCCAGAAGACAGCCATCTTCAGACTCACTGCCGTGGGAACCTCAAATCCAGTACAGTCTATGTTCACGGTAGTCCAGCAACCGGAACCTATTAGTCTTTATCATCTTATCATTGCAATGGTGTAAGATGCAGTGTCCGCTGAATTCAGCCTCTGACCAGACCTTTACCTCCTGGTCTAAACAAACTAAGCAGTCATAACAACAGACTGATTTAAACATTTTATTCTCTCTGCTTTTCAAGGATGTGCCTTGCCAACACCAGCGCTTTTTCGCAGGAAGGAAACCTAACGGAATAGTTACACATTAATGAACGTCATAATTTAAATGCTTATGACGAAACACAATTCCTTGTTTTGTTAAATGTACGTTATATGGGAAAATGTTCCAAACATTGGTTTCAAAATATCTATTTTAAATACAAATCTTACGTACGATGAACCGTTGCTGAGAATGTCAGTTTAAACTTTCAACTAAAGTTGTGTATATATATTGCTTCAATGCATAAGGGCAAAAAATGGCAGTTGTTATGAATCTGTTAAATCACATTTCATCCAAACCTAAATTCTGGACTTATTCATAAACCTGGACGTTATATATAATGAGCATATGTAAACGTGGATCTACAGGAATCTCACATATCAGCGTTTTATTTACATTTTATTATTGAATCTCGGGGTTTTAACATGGTTCATTTAATACAGATGGCTCTTCTTCACTGTATGTTGTCCGTTTTCGTTCTCCGTGTTCATGAGACTCGTTGGTTGAAATAATTCTGTGAATGGCATTTTCCTGCGGTTTGCTATTCTGTGATTGAAAGTGGAGTTCAGTGGTTGGCGTTGGTGAAAAGTAGTTGGTCTAATAATTTGGTCTATCTTTTTTACAAGAAGTGATATCTTTGCGTCTCAGAAGTAGTAGTTCTTTAATATTATAAGCAAACGTAAGTAACATAATGTAGTTTCCGTCCTGCATATGTTTAATAAGTATATTTTATCGTATATCTTTACTTTGTGATCGCTATCGTAAGTTTGGGGCGTAGTAAATTTCGTTATGGTCATGTGGTAAATTGTGCAGGAAGTCTGTATGATATTGTTGCAGAGTTAGGCATGTGTATGAGTTCTTTATATTTTTGTTAAAACTAATGTCGTTTTACTTGGGATTGCTACGTACCATTAGTTTGGTTCGCCGCCATTTTGGAGTTTGTGTTATTCAGTCCATAGCATTACCGGTTTGTGTAAATTCGGTTTTAAACTGTAGTTACTTTTCAGTTCCTAACATTATGACGAAATGTAGATTGATTGAACAGAACTTTCATAAAGTTTTATGCTTATCTATAGTACACGATTTATAGAATGTTCCTTCTTATTGTTGAATAGTATTCTCTGATACATTAGGTATGTGTCTAAAAGTCTTGTGTATAAAATAGTTCATTTGCATTCTATAGATCTTTATTGGCCCAAGCTAATGATGTAGAACATGTCATAGCACAAATACAGTACTTGTTTCTAATACAAATATGAATTACATAGTTATAGTGATTTACACTCAACTACCTTGTTGTAGCAAAAATTATTACACGAGAACTCACAACTATTGCTTAAATGTATTTATAATAGCTGAGAATTTTTGTTTGAGGTAAATTCTTCTATGGAGTAGAAGGAATGAGATAGGAAATACTTTTTTAAGTGCTTACTTGAACTTCATATGGTGATTGAGTAATGGAATTGTGTAGTTGTAGAAGTCCATTCATATAATTTTACCATTGTTCTTCAAACATTACAATCTCTGTGATTGTTCAATCTACATGAAACAAGTTTACATTTGAAGAAGAAATTTTTGTTGAAATCAGCCTTTGAAAGGTGGTCATATTATTTAAATTATGTGGTAAGAGTAGCAACTCTAACCATATCCAGGTACAACAACAACTACAGGCAGCCAATATTTTGATGACTCTTGTTCTTCATTCCTGTCTCAATCCTAATCCTCCTCTCATTTATATTAAATTATACCAAAATCAGTGTGTTCAACTATAGCATGGCTAATTATGATCACCACATATTGACAAATGAATGCCAAGAGTTGGGGAGGTTGTAGTTTGTTCAAATGAGGCATTGTGTTGGTTTTAGGTATGTTGTCAGGTTCCGCTAGAACCAGTCTTCACTTATTTAAAGTTTAGAATTTATGTAATTCCAGAACTGCATTGATGTCTCGTCGAGGTTTTAGTGCAAGGGGCAGTTCCTTTCGTGGCAGAGGAGCAGATGGTAGTAGCTGGAGTAGTGAGAACAGCCGTGGACGAGGTGGCTTTTCAGGTGCTTCAAGAGGGCGCTTTGGTTGGTACAAAGAACATTCCTCCAGTTTTGATTCTCGGAGCAGATACCCATCAGGTATTGTACTTTTATAAGCTTTAAATAATGCATTTTTGTGTGTGTGGAGGTTTGTATGCATGCATGCACATATACTTAATAATCATGGGGCTGTTTTTCAAGGTTGCCCTCAGTGGACTAGTGGTTAGCATGCTCACCACTGGACCCGAGGTTTGTGGGTTCAATCCCTGCTGAGGTTGATGGATTTTTAAGGTTGATAAAAATCCGTAGCACAACTTCCTTCTGAGGGGAAGTAAAGCCGGCGGTCCCATGTCGTAGATTTACCGCATGTAAAAGAACCTTGTGAGCATGATACGAGATGTTCGTAAGCAAAATTCAGCGGCCATTTCTCACCCAAGTCTCTCCTGATTCACTGCTAGATGGCTCTGGCAGTCAAATCAGGAGTGAGTAGAATTTGTGCAGTGTCAGTGAGCTGGTCACTCACTACTATTCAGTGCACGCTTTAAAGACTATGAAACCTCTGAAAGGAGGCCCTGTGCCCCACTTAGGAGTTACAGGAACTACTACTACTACTACAGTGTTTGAAGGAATGTAAAACTGCGTTAATAATTTGCAATGAAATTGCATTCAAATGGATATGGTAGCTATTTGAGACAAGTACCCATGCAAGGATGTTTGGTTTATGGCCTGTCCATTATTTTCTTGAGAAGTATTGCACCTGCCTTATTTTATGCATAGCCTTAAACATAAGAGAATAGAAGTGTACTTATGATGTAAAGATTTCAAGTGTCACTTAAGTGGTTTGGATTTTCAGACAGTTGTCTGAAGGTTCATGTTGCTAATACCAGATCCCACTTTTTGACCAAATTCTGAGCCAGTTCAGTTTTGTTTGTGTTCTAGTATTTGATAATAAAAAATTAAATTGTTTATAGGCGGTGGAGTTAGTAGCAGTAGTGGTGAAAGATACACCAGCCGAGGTCGTGGAGATGACTCCAGCTATCGGCGCTACAGCCGTATGGTGAGATTTTAACTGTGTTTAAAATTTAATAGACGAAGGAACCAAAAGACAAGTTTGAATTATCAGAGTTTGTTGCCTCATCTATACTCTGCTAATCATACATAATAAAAACTTGCAGGATGTGAATGTGACAACTTTAATTTGAGATATCCTATCGTTCTTCCTCAACTTATTTCTATTTTGTGTTATAGGATGGACCAGGTTACTCAGCTCGTGATCACAGTCATCACAGATCTCCAGAGTCCCAACGCAAACGTTTGAGGACTGATCATGGTTATGTACAGGTAGAGTGACAAGGTTTAGATCTTATCAGTTTTGAGTACTTGAGTTTTCATGATTTCTCTTCTTGCAGATGATGCCTGAGATTGCAGTCTTAAGTTTCATTTCAGTGATGACATATTTCAGCAGTGTACGTAACATGAAAAGGAACTGAGTTTATGCTATAGATATCTCATTAACTCTTCATATCCCTTGTCTACTGTCCTACTTTTTTTTCTAGTTTCCTTTGTTTAGTAAATTTTATTAATTCTATTTTCAATTATCCTGTATAAGATGAATTCCAATTAAGGAGGGCATAATTTAGATATACCCCAGCTTTTTGTGCCATTTTTTGATCTGTCGCAGTGTGTTGAAAGAAAATATATTTTATTTTAATTTCCTGTATTTGGCATTCAAAATATGTTATTAGAACAATGACCCTAATGCAAAAAAGCAAAATTGATGCCAGAAAAAAGATAATTAAATTGAAATCCTTGATGCAGTTTGCATATAGGGATCTTTCACTTTTATGAACTGCTAAAATTGTAATGTCCATTGTATGAAATACAGTAAAACCTCTCTAAGTTGGACACTTGTGGTTCCACGAAAATGTGTCCAACTTACAGAGGTGGCCAAGATAGAGGGAAAGATAAATATCGATTGTGGTCTAATGACAATATGGTCTATTTACTTACATACACTAACTGCTGTAGGCTTACTTGAATTAAGAATTAATGACAATAGTATTAATAATAATCTTTTGAAGCCCACTCCCATGCATTGCACATTACACCCCAGTCTCAATAACATTTTCTAAAGTTAATTCCACTAATTTTTGCCTCCCCATCGCAAAAACAAAAATTCCATTTCTGTTAACACAGTCTGAACTCAAATGCAAGCACAATACTGATGGAGTTAAAACTGTGTCTTCTGTGATACTGTAGTCCAGTTAAGGGTTCAGCAAAAGAACAGTTAAACACTTGCAATGCATTCCAGTGATGGGTTCAATGTTATAAGATAATCCTCCTGAGAGGAGGCATTAATCAGTCAGAAATTCAAAATAACAAAATATGTAACTGATAAACTTTCCCTGAAAAGCATCGAAGTTAAGTGCATGAACCTGTCCAACTTACAACAAAAGAGGTGTTCAACTTCCAGGATAAAGGGGTGTCCAAGATATATGGTATTGTGGACATGTAAAATTATAGGATATTCGCTGGTTCCAATTAAAAGTGTCCAATATAAAGGGGTGTCCAGGATATAGGGGTGTCCAACTAGATGGGTTTTACTGTATCATCATACCACTAGGTCTCCTACGCCTCTCAGGTTTTCTGACCGAAATCCTGTATGCATCCCTCAACTCATAAGGTTCACAGTCCATCTACACAAGAAATTTTGATTATAGGTTCATTGCTTGTTAAGATCCACTACAAGATTTGATCTAAAATGATTGTATTCAGGTGGTTCTCTTTTAAGTGCTCACAACTAATAGATATCACTGCTAAGTTGTAAGCATATTTTAAACATTACATTTGCATGTATCTGTGTGATTGCTTTACAGTTATTCGTAATAGGTATGTACCTGGAAGCGTTGGAAGTTTGACCTAGAGTAGAAACATATTTTTTTCTCTGTTTTGAAGGTGTATTCTGAAATGGAAGGGTGAAGATTTTAAGTTGTACGGCTATTTTGTAAGATGTTGGCTGAAATATTAAACTATTAGAATGTTCAAGCTGTCTGTGAGTTGTTTATAACCTGAAGTTACGCTTTAGCAATCATATCAGTTTTGAGTACTTAAAGAGAGCCACCAGGAGATGACTATTGAAGGTTGAAACATGTAGTGGATCTTACTGGACATTGGAATTGTAATAAAAAATGTGTAGACAGATTGTTAATTTATTTATTAACACAAAACAGGATGCATTCCTTAAAATTATCCAACAGCCATATCATCAGAGGTGCATGCCCCACCCATTTTATCTTCCTTGGTTTAGTTTTCGTAATAAAGTTTGTTTAAGAGTGCAAATTATGGAGTTCCTCATTGTGCTGTCTTTTCCATCATCAGCCTAGTATATCCTCTTTCTGAGGTCCAACACTTATTCAGCTTGAAAGATACGCAGAAGGACTATAACAGTATTCATGTAAATATGGGTTTGTAGACTTCAGTGCCTGTTGGTTTTTGATGTGTGAATGCAATCGATTAAATGTTTGTTCTGTAAATTCAGAAAATGTGTCTTAGAACATTCCAAAAAGACAAAGAACAGACTTCCAGCATGCATCCTATTAGGGCACCTGAACTTGTGTGCTGGTGTAAGATGTCTTATTGTTGGACATAGATAAGTTTACATTAGAGCTTCAGATATTTTCATTTTGATTAATAAAGTTTTTATCATTATATATTAATGGAAAGAAAAATTTAATGTTAAGTATTTGCAAAAGAAATTTGATAACAATGCTTGGATGGAATATTAGCAGAAACCTCTTGTGTGTGTTGTGCACGAAAACAGAGTGTACAAGACTGAGAATCACAAGTTATTAAAACTACTGGTGTGATACAGTATATTGCCTGTTATCATTTTATATTTTCTGTTCTAGTAACAAAGAGCTTGTAATAATAAGTCAAATATTAACACTGCTAAATAAAGGATTGGAAAGTAGTAAGTGTTAAAGGAGGAGTGTGCAGACTTTTCAGAGTAGGTTACATTTTAAAATGTGACTGTTATTCAGAACCAATTTGAAATTTTGGTACCCATTCACTCAATTTCATATTCTAATTAATTGTTAATTTACTTCTCTTGTGATGCAGGATAGATTTAAACTTCTCAGTGTTAATACTATAGTGGCAGTGTTTGTCTTTTGTCAAGTTAATGAATGTTCTCTTTGATGTAACAGGAGGAAATTTCAATTTTCCTTGCATTGTTCATCCATGCGTTTGTTTCTCAGTTTTTATTTAAGATGCTTGTTGTTCACAAGTGGACTGTAAGTGTTTCCATACAGTGATGTAAGTACAATAGCTTGTGGATTAAGCTCGGTAAATTCTTTTGAGGGAGGTGGAATTTGTAAAATCCTAGAAGGGAAGCAATAACCTCTGCCTGCCAGGCTTGTTTGTCATTGGAATTACTCCTGTACCCATCCAGCAGCTGTATCCTTGTTGGTTTCATGTGCAGATTTACTACTGAAGTCCCAAACCTGGATTCTCATTCTGTAGTGTGAACTGAAAAGTGCAAAGTTTGTTTTTCTTATGATGATTATTTGAAAATGTTTAAATAAAACTGTCAGGTTTATGTGAAAAAATTTGGTATTTTGCTTGTGTGTGCCTTAGAAGGTATAGTTGTATATTTACTACTGTTGTAGGATCAGAAAGTAATTCAGTCTGCGGATTTGGATTTTGTTACAGCATGTGAATTGTTTTGGGATGTGTTTAATAGACTTCTTCACTTTTGCTGAAGAAAAGTGTGTGAGTTACATTTTGTTAGCCACTATCAGCCATTTATTAGAGTTTGGACGTCAAAGCAATATTTAATCGGAGCGTGATGATGTGTGTATGCACACAGATTTTTTTCTTTTATATTGAAAACTTAGCTCTATCCAAGACATTTTTCTATGTGAAATATCTTGAAACGGTATAGATGTTACAGTGTTCTAATTGCCAGAACAACTCTGTATATTTCATGCTTTACTTCGTGGATAAAACTTTTTAATTTCCTACAGTCAGTAACAACACTGAACATCTTGGTCAAATAATTTGCACTCTTGCGTCATGTTCTGAAGATTCCAAGTTTGAATTTTGACTGTGAGACTAGCTGTATTGACTGAGAAATTGCTTTCATTTGGCATTGTGTTTAATTTGTACAACTGAGAACCCAGTAAAGTCAAGTCAAAAGGGGAAATGCATATGTTATGATTTTATTTTCCAGTTTTGTTTACTTTTATGTTTCTGTACCATTGAACATATTGGTCACAAACACTTCTCTGTTCCCATTGTTATTGACATGACCAGGAAATAGTATCAGAATTAATTAGTATACAATATGTGTGTTATTTTGGATCTTCATTAACATTTTTTATGGATTACCTTTGAGATTTAGGTGTTTGTCAACATTACAGCAAGTACAACACTGAAGATTTGTGTATATTAGAGAGGAATTGAGAGATCTGAAGATTTGAGTTGCCAAATGAAAAAGTTTTATATTTAGTATTTTACCATAAACAAAATAATTAAATTTTCTTCTGACAGACTACAAGGGACAAACTCCATCTAAGAAGATTGAATTGGAGGAAGATTGTTTATACTGTACATCTGATATGTATTATTTTTCCTACTGTGGACAGGTTTCCATTTTACCTATCCAGTGTCACAATATTGGTACTTATGTTTATGTCAGTAGCAAAGATGAGAAATTTAACACTTTCATTGTATTAGAACAGATGTACTACAGAATGACTGATGTGACTCTAGGAAAGGAAGACAGATCTGAAAGATATGAGATAATTATCTAGTGATGTATCACTGTTGTTTTTCTAATCATGGACAGGTTTCCATTTTACCTATGCAGTGTTACAGTTTTGGTATTAATATTTGTCACTGTCAAGGATGAGAAATTTCGTGGTGTTGGCACAAACATACTGCAGAACAGTTGATATGCCTCTGGAAAAAAGAAGGCAGCTCTCATCTTAAAAGTGAAAGAGAATTCAGATGATTGCCTGATGATTTAACAGTGTTAGATTTGTGACAAAGCACAGAATAGATAATGCAAACTTAAAAACCCAGGCAAGGTGAAGATCAAATGTGCCATCATGTGGTTTTTGAAATGCTAATAAAACACACTCAAAGCTGTACATAACATTTCTAAATGAAAACGTTGAGTTATAATGTTTCATTATTTGTGTGTGAGAAGAAGTTTTATGCAAACCTGTCTTATAGACATGGCTCATTATGAATGATAACTGTAACTATTAAGATGACCCAGTATGTTTGGGTGGAATTGTAAATCTTTGATTTGTTTGACGTTTGTGTAACTTGTAAGCCTGTCCAATATTGCTCGACCTGCCTAATAAGGAGGGACTTATGTTGGTTGTTAATTGAAGAATGTTGATGTTTGAAAGCCTGACAACAGTATCATTGTTTCAGAATTTCAGTGATGGTGAACATGCAGATGGGAACTCCTCTTCATTGTAATAGCTGCTTATGTTTTGGGTTTGCCATACAGGCCTCGTCTAGCCGTCGCAGCCACGAAGGCGGCTACGGGGGTGGGAGTGATTACAGTAATCGTTACGGTTACTCCGAGGAGAAGGGAGGCTATGCAGATGAAAGGGGCCGCAGTTACCGCGAGGAGAGGCGGTCAGCCAGTAGTTTCAGAGACCGTTCAAGGGAGGATTATCCCCACAGAAAGGCTGAACAGCTGGACTCAAGCATGCCCCCACCTTCTAGTGCCCCCCCTCGGCATCTATCCTCCCCCCGAGGCTCCTTCAGGGGGCGCATTAGTGGCAGGGGAACAAGAGGCATGTCGAGAATGATTTTCCCCAGACGAGTCGACACCATACTCATCAGGAAGAAAAACATTATGGATTCTAGTTACAACTTCCGAAAAAGAATGTTAGCAGCAAGATCACAAGCTGAAACCCTAAGGAGACTCAAACTTCAGAGGTTGCGGAGGTAATATCTGTTACGGTATATTAAGAGAAAAGAAACTGGCCGAATGGTTACAAAATGACATACAGAGAGAACAAGAGGAAATTGGACTATACAGCTCTGAGTATATATTTGTTCTTATACAAAGATTGAAAGGGGAAATGGATTAGGCTGATCATGGAGTAGATGGCCTATGTATAGAGTTGAAAGAAAGCATTGTCTCTAGTTATTTGTTATACGTGGCACCTGCAACAGCCAGAAACACATTAACTTGCATGTAAATTTGTTGGATGTCACCAATACAAAGTCAATTGTACTTCGATGAAAGTTACACAGCCAAGGATTGAGGGAAATTGGGTTACAATGGCAAATGAAATTAATCGTAACAATAAATAATGCATTGATTGGGGAATACGAATGTACGCAAAACTCTTTGTTCCATTTCTGAAGATGAACAACCTTCAGTGTATGTACATAGATATAGAAAAGAGAGAGATAGAAATAAATATATGGAGAAAGGAGGTGAACAAGTTTGTGGAAACTGCTGCTGTAACAAGATTTGACGTCGGACTCATTGTCATGAGGGTGAGATGGGAGGCTGGACTTTCTATAATTTGTTTGTGTGTGTGTGTGTGTGTGTGTGTGTGTCTCTGTCTCTGTGTCTATGTTTGTAATGTACTAACTTGTTCTGCAATATTAGGATTAGGGAAGCAACATTGTCATCCAAAAGGGATGGCCAGGGGGACAAGGAAGGGCCGAAAGCAACTGAAGACATAAGTGATGAGGATGAGAAAGAAGAAAATTGGGATGAAGAAATGGAAAAAGTAAGTGCTAACTAACAGTTCACATGGCCCTTGTCTTATTTCTTCAGTCTGTGGTAATGTAACTCCAGAATTATGTTTCTTCTCATTACTGTTACTCAGATCATACAGTAATGCGGTGTTTTGTGATTTTTTAAGTAAAGTGTTCATGACCTTTCTAGATATATTTTGCATTATCCATACTAAAAAGCATATAGAATTCCATATTGTTGCAACTGTAACACTCCCATTTATCTGTGCATGACCTATTTTTCATAAATGCCGACAGGTGTTAGGTAGGCTTTTGACATTTTCTCATTCCCAATTGGAAGGGGGTTTGATATGGGAGAGTCTACAGAAGATATGGGCAAAGAATTTTGTCTTCTTCATTACTGTACAGTCAGTATCATTGGTGAGGGGAGATTTGTTCAAAAGTTTATGGTGATGTCGTGCAGTCAATTTCTTTATGGTATGTTAACACTTGTGATGCCTAAGTAAGTTCACTGAAAATCATAAGAAAATTTTACTGATAGTTAAACTAAAGCTTGAGAACCTTGAAAAATTTGTCAGTGAAGAATTGGCGACTGAATTAGCCAAAGATTATGGGGTAGGAATTAAGTGAATGCGTACATGAAATGACACTACCGTGCTGACTTCAGTGAAGATGACAACATAATAGCATTTTGTAGTATGGACCCACAGAAAAGAAGAGCTCCAGGATTAACAGCATCCATCCAAAAATCAAGTTCACAATAGAGGCAGAACAAGACAGGACACTTCCGTTCTTAGACACCCAACTAAACAGGAAACCAGATTTTTCACTTGGACACACTGTGTATAGACCAGTGGTATTCAACCTTTTTTGTTCGCCTACCCCCCAGATATAATTTCTCTTCCAACTTTGTACCCCTAAAGTTGTTGGTGTATAATTCAAGTTATACATAGTATATAATCTACATCTAAATTAAATAAATTACACTACTGATTATTCAATGTTTATCATAATTTTTTTTTTTTAAATTTCACGTACCCCCTAAGATGTCTTCGCGTACCCCAGGTTGAATACCATTGGTATAGACAACCTGTACACACTGATTTGTACTTTAATGCGAAGTCTCAACACCATGCAGCCCAAAAGAAAGCATTGCTCACAACGCTCGTCCTGTGTCCGAGAACCATCTGTGACACTGAAAGTCTTGAGGGTTAATTGGAGCACCTGAAGAAGGCCTTCGGGCAGAATGGATACAGCAACCACGACTTAATTTTAGTTCTATAGTAACCATAAGCCACTGTGTATGGAGCCCACTGGTGTAGCTGTTGCCATATCAGCACTTCCACAAACAAGATCAGACTGCTGGCTAAACATAATATCAAGACCATGCACATCCCAGCCGGGAAAAGTATTCGTATGCTTGGATCTGTCAAGGATAATTTCGTTCTGAAGGTCCCAGACATAAACTTTGTCACCTGTGAATGCAGCAAAGATACAGAGTGTACTGTATTTGAAATAATTTGATGTCAAATTAATGAGATTGAACTGTTGCAATGGATTATATAAAAACTAAACAGGTTGTTATTGATTATAATTTTCTTTATTAAAATCTCAATCTTAAACTGCCTGCATGTAGATTGCTGATGATTCTTCATACTTCACAAACAGTGAAAACTTTGAAATACCAGTGTTTCAGCATATACATTTTCTTGCAAGTTTTCTAAATTGTATTATGCGTGAGTTTTGTAAGACCTTCCAAAATTACTTTTATGAGAAGTTGTAAAGCCCCATGCCACATTCTGTAAATTTCTGACAAGTCATTAACAGAAATAGGTGAATTGGAGATTTCCAGTGTTCAGTCTGATTTAATTTTGTTTGTAGTTTCATCTGAGTTGATTGTTTTAATTGAATCTGCTTTTTCTTTATAGTTTAGTTTATCAATGTTAATGGCATTTCATGCTTCATGAACAGGCAGATGCAGATGACGACGACGATGATGATGAATTGGAAGAAGGTGAAACTCCAGACAAGAAGGACAAGACAAAAGTCAAGGAGAAGAAAAAGGAAGCAAAAACATCAAGCAAGGATGATGAACGAGAGGAGGGTGAAGAGGTTGATGATGATGATGATGAGGAAGAGGAAGAAGAGGATGACAATGGGGACTCCGCTTCTGGTACAGCGTCACCACCTAAGAAGTCAGATGTGAAGAATGAAAGTGGTGTACATGTAAGCATTCATTCATGAAAACGAAAGTACTTATTTCTATGAAACTTTATCAGTTATTGCCACTCATGAAAACAGTTTGTGCAGTTGCCATGTTATTCCATTTTCCATAAATCAGTACCATAAGTTGCATAATTTTGAAACATTATCCCAATACAAAACATAAGACCAGGTGTTCAGTACATTTCCATTTAATTGTACATTTTCCTTGTTGTTTTAATAGCTTTATTTGTTTCCAAACAACATCTATCTCCATACTAATTATTATTCTCTTAGGTGGGTTTTAATATTGCTTATTAACTCATTGTACAAAGAACTTAATTTTACATTTTATGTAATTTTTAGGTTACAATTAAACAAGATTCAGATGCCCGTGCTGTAAGTGAAGAAGGTCGAAAACGCATACCACGATCAATGATAAGTGGTAGGCCATACATCCGTTTGACCTGCCCCCACTGCTATGTGCGCTGCATAACGTTTAAGGTTTGCATATGTCTGTGAAGATATTTATTTTGTAATTGATTGGAAAAAGAGGGAGTTCATGAACTGCATGAGGAGACACTTCTTGGGAGGCCAGTACATAGAGTAATATTAAAATGAAGATAAACTGGCTCAAGATATGACACAATAAAAGGCTTTTGTTACAGTGGTGATAATTTTTTGAGTATTGAGTTTGTCAGCTAAATAACTTTCCATCCTTTCTGTGAGCTGCTGTAAGAAAATTAGTGTGAATTTAAATTTTGTTTAGTATTGTAATATGTTTTTCTGTTTCCAGGAATACACATTACATTTGTACACGTCGAAGCACATAAACATGATGCGTAAACAGTCCCTGAGGCACAAGCAAACACTTGCACGTATGCGTATGAGCCAGAGACAAAAGCAGCGACTTGTGGAGGAAACTGAAGAAGTTCATGGCAACCTTGCACCGCGCTCAAATTTCTGTCCTGTATGCAAGCTGAACTACAGGCAGCTGAAATCGAAACATCAGGCTTCAGAATCTCATCGGGTAGGTTTTCCTTACATGTGGTATGGATTTAATTGCTGTGGTCCCTTGGTTTCATATAGACACATTTTGTTATTATGTTTATGATATTACACTGCCTACAGTTTTGGCCAATCAGAATGCTCCTAGGTGGATCCAGCAGGCCTCAGCCAATCAGCAACCTCTTTTATGAGCATTTTGAGCTCAGCTGACTGGCCATTCAGTGTTCAGTTTGTGTTGCTTATGGAAACAAGTCACTTGAATGTCTATAGTGTGTTCCCTGTTTTCGATTAACGACGATTGTAATTAACTATGGTTTTATGTGAAAGCAGTTATTGTTAACTTAAGGACCACTGTATGCTACATATAGGAAGTGTTGCATGAAAAAATATTTACATATATGTATAAATTCTCTTTAAAGGCTATGAAGAAATTCTTGATGCCATATTGCCGTGTATGTCGCATGGGATTCAAGTCTCCTATGCTTTATGAAAACCACATATGCTCCTTGGACCATCTTAAGGTAAGTACATTGTTGTATATGTTTTTCAAAGGAGGGAAATGAGTTCCTAAAGCTCCTAATGTACATGATTCACACACATATATATGTATACACACTCAAATATTAATAAATAAATTTATAACACAGTTGTCCAACAGTAATGTTTACTGGTACACCTGTTCTGTGGGTCTTTAACACTTTGCCGTGCCATTTTATTCTATCCTAATTATGTCACAATAATTACTCTTCATGCACCTGCATTTAAGTCTATTAAGAAGAGCACAAGGGATATTTTACTTTGTTTTTGTTGTGTTACGATGCATCAGAGGTTTCAGTATTGATTAATACTGTCTTATTGACAACAGCTTACTTGCCTTGTGATTTTCACATGAAAAAGAAGGCTTATAATTGGAATTAAAATCCCTGATACCTAGGCCAAGAAATAGGGATCCAGAGACTTGTGTTTCTTAAACCTTTATGGTTTACAAGACTGACAATGATCCCATTGCTCTCAAGGTTTGGAGTTTGTTGTGGTCCTGTTTTGCAGTGTGATTGTCATACCTGAGCTTCTGTCCCTACTGTATGGAAGATGAATAGTCAGAAATGTACTGAAAATTATGTATTTTCATGGAAGTATACAGTGAAAAGAAAATGTACATTATTTTTGTTTGTCTTAAGTGTGGGAAAAATGTTTGTAGCGTGAGACTGTAAGAGTATTGTACATTAAACGTGTGCTTTCTTTCTTGTTTTTAATTGTATATAGTGTGAGAGATATCTATAGTTCTGGATTGTACAAGTGATTTAGAAGTCCCTGTGACCTCATAAGTAAAATGTATTTTTCGTGGTGAACTGACAGTTACGACATGGTAAAAGTTTGTCAAGGTCATATGGTCATGTAACACGAGTAAGTCAGGTGTGTCACCTAGGGCAGTGGTATTCAACCTTTTTTGTTCGCGTACCCCCAGATATAATTTCTCTTCCAACTCTACCCCCAAAGTTGTTGGTGTGTAATTCAAGTTATACATAGTATATAATCCACATCTAAAATAAATTACATCCAAAATAATGTATTAAATTTGGCCCTGATTATTCAGTGCTTATCATAAAATAATATTTTTTTAAATTTTACACACCCCTTAAGATGTCTTCGCATACCCCCAGGGGTACGCGTACTCCAGGTTGAATACCACTGACCTAGGGTGTGTGCACAGGGACTCTTTGCTCTCTGTATGTATTGAGCACAGAGAAGAATGAATTCTTTTCTTTTGGTGATGTAGTGCCTCGGCATTGCAGTATCTGTAGTTCTGACCATTTTCGTATTCGAGAACATGCTAAGAATGAAGACGCTATGAATATTGATTGTTTCAGAGGAAAGCAAGACTTGAGGAGCGTATGATGCACTTGCATGACCGAGGACGGGATGTAGATGATGATGGTAGTGGAATGGATGAAGACAAGGAATTGAATATGGACAACTTTATGATACTTGATTCTGTTGGTACTGTTGATGGTAAGTATTGATAATGCACAAAATAGGACATCATTGCTGCTCCCGGTCACTCCACTTTATTGTTTCTTGTACATTCTTTGTGTTTATTTTATATCAGGTTGTGTTTGGTTTGTGAAAAGAAATCAGGTCAGTTTTTGGATTTGTGCAAGTCGGAAGATTATGCATCAGGTCTGTTTATTATTTCAAGTAAATTTTCAATGATAAAAGTTAAATATCCAGAGATTTATGAGATAGTAACAGCCAGCAGCACTCTCCATGCAACCATCTCTATATTTTATCTGATGTATTTTTTCTGAGCATATGTAATTTAACGCAGTCCATGCAGGGGAACATAAAATGGTGGGGCAGTGGACAGTACAGAGGATGTGTAATCAGAATATACATTAAAGGAGAAGGGTGGTAGGCTTGTGTTTAAATCATCATGCTTCACACATTTTAACCCATTTTCAGATACTGGTGATGAAGGAGATGGTGATGATGGGAAACCAAGAAGTGAAAAAGACAAGGAGGGTGAAGAGAAGAAGTCAAAATCTGAAATTAATCTTGGTAGGTAATATGATCATGAGATAGTACTCTATTACTTCATACTTACTTTACCAGAAATATGCTTTTTGCCATAATTTGCAACTTCAAGAAGTGATTTTTAAACTCTATTGAAGAACCTCAGAATTATGTCCAGTAATGTGTTTTGATGTTAACATTCTTGAACATTTTAACTCTTATTATTTGTGCACATGTTCTTGCACAGTGAAGTGGTTACTGATATTTTGATTCATTCTCTTAGGTTCGGAGTATGTAAAGAAAATTGAGGTGTACTTCTGTGAGTTGTGTCGCATTTACTTGCCTCGATTAGACCAGACAGAGAGAGCTCTTTCAATTCACTGTCGCACTCGGACTCATTTGCAGCGGTATGTGCGTTATCGTGATGATAGAGCGCTGAGAAGTAAAGCAGAGAAAATACATCATCGCAAGGAAGTAGCAAAAGAAAACGCTGTGAAGGAGGCAGAGGCCAAGAAAAACTTGGAAGAAAAGACTGAAGGTGAAGATGAGGTAAGACTGTTTTCAGAATATCTTGGAAGCACTTGATTCTTCCTCGTCTCTTTACAGAACATTAATCAAAGCTGCGGTGACTTTCTTCTCCTGTCGAACCTTTTCTTCTGTGGAATAATTCCAGACTTAAAACTGTGTGGTGTAGCTAGGCCTTAGCAAAGTGTGTAGGCACTTCGTAACTGTATTATTGCTACCAAATTAAGTTTGGTATTGTATTAGTTTTGTTCTTTCAGAAACATTTCCACTTTTAAGTGGCAGATTTGAAGGGTCCCAACTTTGTTGTGTAGAGCTTTCTTCCTTGCAGTAGAAGAGTAATATTATTGTGTTTAGAATTAAAATTAATACCACTTTCAGCTTTGTGCCATATTTGGATTATACATTTCAATCAATTTTGTATGTTACGAGTACCTGTTAGAAGAGGATTTTTTCCTTCAAAGTTTATAAATTTTTGTTGTATTGAGGTTGAATTGTATTTACAAAATTTTTGTTGCATTAAAGTTTGTATTATGATTAAAATATTTTATTTGAAAATGGGTTTTATATCCATCACATATCGTTTTGGGTGTCATTGGTAAGGTAAATCCTAAATGTTTTAATTTAGAAATGCTCTATCCATAATAGAATCTTAATTCTTCTATCTTTAAGAGACTGTGTGGTACGTATATTGCAGATATGGCTGTACATTTCATACATTTAACATAATTTGTAATCTGTGTTGTATCTTCAAGCACAATTCCCCATTGTCACAACTTCTGCCTTTTTTCTTGTCTCTTTGTGTATCTCTGCAGTTTACTGTTTTTCCTCTGGCCTGCAAAGCACATGTATATTGTGTTTCAGAAAAAGGATGATGGTGCAAGCAGTTCAAATGAAAAAGATATTCCTGGTAAAGAATGTGTTAGTGTTGGTGACACTGAGGCAGGCAGTAAGAACAGTACAGAGGGAACAGCAAAATTGTCGCAAGAAGGACGTGATATCTCTGCTGAAACTACTGCAGAAGGTGGGGCAGAGGGAGATGGAGACATGGATCAAGACCTTGAAAGTGGAATGGATGACAAGTTATGGGCTGATGTTGATAAGGATCTCGGAGAACTGCTGCGTGAAGTAGTGGAGCCTGGTAATAAGTCTTCGGATGAGGATGATGATTCACGTGCTGAAGGTGGACGGTATGACAGATTTAGATACAGTGAGAAGGGAAGCGCAGCTACTGCAGATCCACCTTCTGAGGGAGATGCTAACAAGGCAGCAGTAGAAGCTGATGAAACAGTAACAAAATCTGATGCAGGAATGGGCACAAAAGTAGTAGAAAATATAAAGTCACTTGGAGACGATAAGAAACAGGCAGTGAATGATGTTCCTGCTGCTGCCACCGCTGCTGCTGAAAGCAACTGAAGAATTCGCTGTTCAAATCCTACATACTTTGTTGTTCATATTAGAAAAGCATGTAATCGATTTATACTTGTATAATATCTTGCAGATTATTAGAACTGTGCTGTGTAGTTCTCATGTGGCAAGTGTCCAGTACTAGATTAAAGTAAAACTTTTTCTGTGACATGAAATAATTAACACAATTTGTATGACATGTTAGCAGGACAAGTCCATACTCGATATAAAGGACAGAATCTTGATTTTTATGTCAGTAACTTTACCTGCACATAAAGGGAATCTTTGTTATGGATTTATGAATTCTGTACTTTTGTGCATTGAAAGTTTGTGTTACATTCAATTCAACGTCGAATGTCTGTGCAAATGGTTAAAACACAAATTTCATTCCTTTCTGAAATATCTTTTATTTGGCAGGTGTAGTGCCTGCCTCTTGAATGTAACTTGATGCAAATGCTAAAATAAACTTTGCTGTCAGGTCGGAAAATATACTCCAGGGTGGAGTATAAGGAATCTGTGTTCTTTTGCATCCCTCTCGCCCCTTCCAATTTTATTTACATATAAAATACTACTGTTGGCAAAGCACGTTTGCTGTAGAGGTCAGTGTATACAGGTATAGTTTATTCTACCTCATACTTCTATTAAATACTTGCACTGTATTGACTTTTTCTGCAAATGCAGGGTTAACAAATGATCTGAGTGGTTTATAACATTAATTTAATGAAAACTAAGCAGCACCCCGAAATGAAAGTTATATCACTGGACAGAGAACTTAAGACGGGAGAAGTGGCATGACTGATGGCCACTAGTGGTGCAACTGTTAACATGGAAGTAATATGGTGAATCACATTACTTTACTTAAATGTATATGGTGATTCAGAGCCATAGTACAATATTGTGGAGGTTGGAGAGAGAATTTTGAGCAGAAAATGTAACAACTCTAATTTGCCACCATTTTCAAGTGACAATATTTTATGTTAGTCACTTTGTATTATTGTTATTGTTTTGTATGGGCTCTGTGCTGAGAACTTGTGGATGTACTGTAGCCAGGGCCAAACTGCTTCCTTTGTTCATGTCTCCATCTTGCAGGTAAAAGGAAAGTGCATATACAAAAATAAAATATATATATATGCTAAAGATATTACTGATGTTGGCAATGAGACAGCAAATTACAAAGTTCTGCTGTGGGGAAATGTTTATAATATGAGTGATACATGTTTTCTTATCTTCTACCCTTGCCCTTTTACTTCTCATGGAGCTCAAATGCACAGATCTGCCCCAACTAGTGTTGTCAGCGTCACACTGAGTAGTGTTCAGGATCAGGAGGTGGAAGGACATGTCAAATACTTATTGTGATTAAGTACTGCACAACACATTCAATGAACTGACAGGTCACTTATCACAGGAAAAGCTAAGTATAAACAAATTGGCGAACCTGAAGTTTCAGCTAGTGCTAAGAGTATCTCCTTACTCCTACTACATAGAAGATTTTACTGCAGCCAAATAATTTGAGCTATTATAAATGCATGTAAGCAACAGTGGTTATGCTCATATGTTTATCTTTTGGCGGTAATTTTGTAGTTGACTAAATTACTGTGGTAACTACAATTTTGACGTAAATACGTCTATACGGAAGGGTCATTCGGCAAAACAGCGTTAGGAAAATGTGTAAGATCAACAATGTGTAACAGTGCTTTACTCCTTTACCTAAGAAACTAATTGTTTATTTGGCGTTGTTGTGTTTCATTACTGCCGTCAAAAATCCGCTTTCGTTATTACGGAAAGAGCTGAGCTGTGAATCGCTTGTAGAAGAAGTGCGTCGTAGAGTAGATAATATTGTGCTGTTAAAAACGTTTTAGAATATCACAAGTACTTATCTTATATAAGAATTATTAAGAAATCTGCGATACTGCCCATTTTAGTTTTGATTAAATTGTGCTGGTGGACAACGTGGTCTCTTACAATTGAACAAAGTTTGAGGTAAGGAATTTCTATTTATTATTATTGTTCTTCACATTTAATGTTTTCATCTGCATTTGTGAACTCGTGTAGGAGAATCCGAGCCCTTTAAACGTTCATTCCTAAAGAATTGTAAGGGTAATGTAACCTATGTAAAATGATCAGTAAATAAGGACCTTTAAGAATCTGTAATGTATTTTATTGTAATTATAATTGTTTATATATTTATTGTAATTTTAATGAACCAATGTGTACAATTTTCAATGCATCTGGCGCGTTAAGCGCCCGCCTCTCGAAAACCGTGAGAGATGGATCTGGACATATTGCGTACGAAATACGTATTGCCTCTTGAGCTTTCCATATCTATTTTCAGATTTTACATATCACAAATGGTTTAGGTTCTAAAAACATTTATTTATACAAATAAAGGTGCATAGCACTTCATGCTGAACGTATGAGGGAATATAGAAATCGCAAGAAGCAATTATTGCAAGTTATCAACCTAATTTATAAACTTTCTTTCATTGTATTCATTGCCTAAATATAATTTAAATACAAAGACGTATTTACGTCGGATTCTCCGGAATCGTGGTTCCACTGTTACTTTTTATTTGAATTACAAACAAGTATTGTATATGTGCCATGACATGTTCTACATCTTTGGTTTGGGCATATGAAGGATAAATAATTTCAGTTCTATCTATTCCTTTAGTAGTAGGAACTGGTTGGGGAGGTGAACAAATATTAGCGATGTAGGATTTGAGGTTTTCAAGGCGGTGAGTCTGATGACGGCTGTTTTCTGGGCTGTTGTGCCGGGGTTATGTATGTGTATGTATGTAGTCAAGTTCTATGACTTTGTAATTTCAGACAACTTTGTGTATTATCTGTGATGGTGAATTCTGAATTTATTATCTGTGATTGCTGTGTATGGCGGATTGTGGGGAAGAAGGACATTTGCTGATAGTATCTGCGTAACTGAATGCGAATACATTTATTAATCGTAAGAATTGGACAGTTTTAGCCTTTATTCCACACTTTTTTGTGTTTGATTCTGTGATTACATACTGCGGGTGATTGTTGCAGCGTAATTACTTACACACACAAGTTTTGTTTTAACGGTACAACTAAATGTCTGACGTAGCTTGCTCCACCTAGAAGTGAATAGGCAAGTTGAGTAATGATTCTTTATGCGATTTTTTAATACCATTGGCTTTCCCGAAGCGTTAGAGCTGCTTTGTAATGCGATAAAGCTCGCTATCAAGTTGTGTCTGTGTGAAAAACAAATTAACATCCGATTTCAATAAATTGCTCATGTCAGTTTCTAGTATACCGTCAGTATTTGTTGTAAAGGTACTGCAGTAAGTATTCAGTGATATTGCAGGAGATAATTTTGACTATTCGTTTGAGGAAATACAAGTTTTAAGTTTATAGGTGCTGGAGAAGTCTAATAAGGATACTATAATTCATACGCATATGCATCAATTTAGAGGAGACAGCTATTATTGAATTTCCTCATCACAGTGAATAAATTGAGGAAGTTCAATAAAAAGACTTCATTACTTTTGGAAGTTATGCCTTAAATGAATTTTGGAAAAATTTCGAAGAGTGGCTGTTCGCATACATTTGGATGCAAAATTTATATATGTTAAGAGAATAGAGTTGTAATACTCCAGACACTCCTGGCAAATAGAGAATATATTATTTAGCGAGGTCTTCTGAGAACTTATAATACATGACACATCATCTGTAGTGACAAAATGCAAATTTTTCGTACTGAAAGACATCATGATGTCTAATTTCCCAACAAACATCATTTAATATTATATCATATGTTAACTTTTAGCAAGAATTCAGAATGGCTGAAGGACCACCATTGATAATGTTTTTATAGATAGTATGAGGAAGAATCATTATTCAATGAAACCAGTGCTAAAAGGACTATCTGACCATGATGCGTAACTAATAGTGATAAATAACATAAGACCAGTTGTCAATAATTACATTTGCCAGATATAAACTAGACTAATAAGTGATCTCAATTATAAATGAATTTTCAACACATCTAAGAAATGGAAATTGGGAATTGTTTTTATGTTATTATTTTCTGCTTCTGAGAAACTGTTTTGTATATGGTATTTATTTCTTTTTTCTTACAGAATTAAACATGATTGAGCTTACAGTGAAGACATTAGATTCACATAATCATGGGTTTTCTGTACCAGATGATGTAAGTTTGTTCTGGATATTTTGTATATTTTTACATTATATAGCTGTAACAGTTGGTTTCCCCTACTCTCACAATGTTACTGTGGTTGTGATATAAAATAATTGCTGTATATTAATGTAATGGTTACCATGAATATTATAGACTTAAAATCAGTGTCTCCACATTTATATTCATACTTTGGGAATTGTGTGTTGGATATAGATATTGTAGGAACAGAAATTCTCATTTTGGTTGTGGCATTTCGTAAAAAGTAGAAAAACAAATGCATCAGCAGTGAGAACCATTCAAAGACTTTTCAAAAATTTTATTGCTATGTAATACTCCAAATATACTGATTATTGCATTATGTAAGGAGGTGTTAGAGATTAAAATTGTTTGTTATTAAGACCCAAAAATGCATTTTTTACATTTCTGTAATTTGTAATAGTTTATATTGGCATTAAAATATTGTGCTGCCTGTCTTTTGGATAGTAGTTTCAGTGAAAGGACTGTGGACATTGAACAGTAGTATGAAGAAAACAGTCCTAGTAATTTAGTGTTTCATAGATCTGCAATCAGTCTTTCACACTCTGTGTTTATGATGATCTGGGTTGTGACACCATGTAATCTTGTAGGTAGGTTGCAGTGTTTCAGAGGAATGTACTGCCTCACATCTTTTTGGGCTGAAATGAGGAATGTTAGGAACTGAATGGTTTATGTAGGGTATGATGAGGACCAGACCAAAGGGATTGGTCATTCACTGCTTTGGGAATGGGGTGGGGATGTGGAGAAAGTTAAGACCAGTAGGAAAGATGTGGAACCAAAAGATGCTTGATCAGCCCCAGAGGCGAAGGCAGTGTTTTCCTTTAAAATGGCAATTCGACATGGTATCACAGTTCAGACCACCATGGACATCTTAACCACTATGAGACCCTTAATTCTCACACTATATGTTTAACTTTGTGGCAGAAATAAAACTGAAGAACAGAGATTGAGTTATTTATTAAGTATTGACTTTAGATTTTGTGGTGCATAGATAAATTTACACTACTACTACTTCAAAAGCCACATGATATTTAGAAATAGTAATGAATGTAGAGATATGAAGCATTAAGGGGTTGGTGTTAATATATCAGGTCAGAGGATTACATTTCTTCACAAATTTGATACATTTCACCAATTTGGAGGCACAGTGTGGCTTATCCAATATTCAGTAAAGACTTTTGCTGTTATGTCAGATACACATGGTCAATATATAACTGTTTTGAAGCAGTTCTCTCTTGTCTTACTATCAGCCTAAAGTGGTAGATATTTTCCTATATGAAGAAGTATTTAATTATCATGTAATTTTTTTGTATAAACAATTCCTTTGATACAAGCTGCAACTTCAGCAGAATATGTTTTCTCATTACTTTTGCTTTTTGTATAGTTAAACATGTTCAAAACAGTTTTTTATTCCTTGCTTTTAAAAGACTTGTCTACCTGTGCTCTTTATAAAATTCGCAGTAGTCAGTTTTACAACACACGCATGATTAAGAAAATGAAACTGCTAAGCAGTCTTTGGAGCATGTTGGACTCTGAACATAAGAACATTTGTTAATGGGGAGGTTGATGAAATTATTGTTGTTATTGCTGTTACTGCTGTATTTTCTGTGCTTGCCTTTAATTGGCTTTTCTAATGTCACCAAGTATTTAAATAAATTAATTGAATTGTTGTTTTTATTATGTGTTTTATGTTTGTTGTTGAAGCAGGTGAATTTCTTCACCATTTTCTAAAAGAAGAAACATAATTGCATTACAGTCCAGAGTGAAAAAATAAAAACAGTCAATTTAACTTTGTGTGGGTGGTGCTATTAGGAGGAATAGCCTTAAGATCTAATAGTATATTTTTGAACTTTGGATAAGCTGTAGTTAACAAATTATGTTTATTAATGTGGTGAATTGTTATTCTTGCGTTGGTATTATATTTTAATCTGCAGTCTGCATAGTACCTGTTACAGTCTTGTTATTCATAATTTATTTTCTCTTTGAAATTTTAGCTTAGTAGTCAAGTGCTCATTTCTTTAATGTTACAGACTACCGTGAAGCAACTGAAAGAGAAAATTGCTGAATCGATCAGTATTCCTGCAGATTCTCAGCGGTTGATTTATTGTGGAAGGGTGTTGGTAGATGAAAAAAATTTGAGTGAATATGGTAGGTACATATGACGGACAGGTGTTTACATAACTGAAAATGTTACATGCAATTGTTATTAGACCACACCAATGCATGATAATGTGTGATCCTTTTTTACTTGTACATCTCCAACTATTCAGCTCTGATCTGCTTCTGGAGAGGCTCTGAAAAAAATGGCAGTAATAATGACTGTATTATTAAATAAGCTCATATAAAACTTGCCCATACTCATGGAAGCTAGTGTTCTCCTGGGCTTGTTCCATAGCACAGTCTGTTCCAGATTCGAAATCGATTTTAAGTAGGCGGACTATAATATTTCTTTCATCGGTCAGATGCTACTTAATATGAGATTTTTGATGAGTGTGACAATTAAAAATTATGAACATCACAGACTGTCGTACATTTCTGTCCACGTTTGAAAAAAGGCAGTTTCTTAAACATTCAATTCTGTTGACAAAAATAATCTTCTTTATTTTGACAATTGTGTTTATGCTTTAAGGAATCCTTAATTATTCCTATTCATAAGAAGGGTTAATATTAACGTTTCTCATGAGCCATGATAGCTTGGTGAATAAAGTAGCTGGCTCTTAACTTGGCATTTGGGATTTATTTCCTTATGGTTGGTATTTTTGGCATCATCTTCACATTTACAGGTGTCATTAAACTTTGTCTCCAGTGGAGTCCAAGGTTTCTTTCCCCAGGGATAAAGGCAGCTTGTACATGAAGCCTCTGTTAAATCCTGAAGTAAAGAATGTATAGCTGTCTGCCATCATTGCCTTGTATTAGGCACAGGGATCATTTTATCTTCACCTCTAATACAGTTTTATTATCATGTGAAATTGCTTCCTGAATGTTGATTTGTAGATGTCAATGGCAAGGTCATTCATCTTGTGCATCGGCCTCCACCTCAGGCAGGTCGTCCCAATGGAAATAACTCGGGTGGCAGGTCTACTAATCAGCAACAACGTCGCACAAACCAACATCACAGACAACCTCGCATGGATGGAAATGCCATGTATCTGGGGGCTATGGCCTTCCCTGCAGATCTTATGGATGCACAAGGTATGATGGTACCCTAGTTTCCATTGAGAAATCATACTAAATCTTATTTACCTGCATCTGCTGGGAAGGATGTCTTCCTGTACGTACAATGGAAGTGCCATATGTTAAATGTTTATTGTATGTGCTATAAATGATGTATAAAATTTTCCTGCACTGTAGCTGATTATTTTTTTGTTTTCTTTTCTGTAAATTTGGAATGTTTAAATCTCATTTGGTGAAAAGAAAACTTCAGCAGTTTTATATATATACTGTTAAGACTGGCTTTATATTGTGTATGCTTACATCTGAATAACAGGGCATGCAGTTAGGTCAACAAAAGAATCAACACTGTTGGTGGGAGTTACAGTCGACCTTCTGCTCTCCCACCTTTCCTGCACTACACACCTCCCTCCCCCTTGTCAACAGTTCAAGTTTCTCCTTGCCTTAAAAGGCAGGAGCATTGTATTTATTAATTGTAATCATTAATGTTATGAAGGAATATAGTGAATGATAAATAAATTATATAATATATGTTGATTTATTTTAATAAAATGAAATGACAAACTTAGAACACAGGGGAGAGTGCCTCTAGATAGTGGCAGCTTGTAGGAGTGAGGAAGCCATTTGGGGGTAGGTGGCTGCCAGGTAGACAGATAGGGGAAATCTGTGTCACTTATTCTATTGACTTTACTGTCGTGCTGTTTGTGTCCTGAATATGGCATCCTAGACAAGCAGAATACAGTTTTGCGGTGCTTAGTTGCTAGGACAGTTGAAATTCATTTATTGAGATTCTTCAATTATGGTATGGTTTAATATGAATTAAAGGTAATGGAATTTGAGTTCATTCAACTGTAATGGCATCGGTAGTGTTATAATTTTGAGTTCATTTGAATTTGTAAAGGTATACAGCCACCTCAGCCGTCACATAATCTCTCACAAAGCCGCTTAATTGTGGCTCGTCGAATGATACGCCGTGCATCAGCTGTTCTGCAGCGATTGGAATGGCCTGGCATTCAGGAGTCACCAGACCCAGAAATACCTCCAGAAGATACTGAGAATGGGAGGTAAGAAAGTTTGTTATTGTGTAATTCTGATAGATTGTTGTGTGTTGTGATATATGCTTGGTAGGTTGAACAGGGGGCATTGGGATTTTCTTAATCGCTGTAACAGGGATTGCGAGTCCAGCCAGCCTAATCTTTGTGGGTGAAATGTGAAGCTGGACACCCACTCATGTATGGTGCTGAGGTTTAGCTTTGTGTGTTTGTACCTCCATGCCCCTACACATCTGTGTGATATCCTGTAGTCATGCATTTCCTGCTGGTAGCTGGGAAGTGACTGTCATATTTAAGTTTGTGATATTAAAGCACCATATTTTGTTGTGCTGGGTTCTGGCTGTGATGAAGGCTGGAGGTGACTTGTATTATTTATTGTAAGAAAATATAACAGTTTCTACATATTTGTAAAGTGTGCAGAACTCTGCCCAATTCAGTTCTTAGTATCCTTAATGATTGTCTGAACATTGCCTTTTTATTGTATTTTACTCAAGTGGTTCGAATGGAGAGAACAATGGAAATGGTGGTAGCGTGCTTACACAAGCTCAGCCCTTTGCTGGCAGCATTGCTCAGGCTGCACAAGCTGCCACAGCTGCTGCAATAGCTGCTGCAGTCTCTGCTGCTCATGCTGCAGGTGTCCCGAACATCACCATTGTCCGAGGGGGGCAGCCACAAGGATCACAGGAGACTGTCAATATTCGGATAGATGGTAACATCCAAGTTAAGAACTCTGTCTCCAAATTGTACGCTGAAGCATAACCTTTCTGACTTTCCTCCATTACTGATTCATAATTTATAAAATTCATGTCCATTGTTATTCTGTTGTGAAATTTTGTATACTGACTACCTACATGTTCAGCTTAATTTCTATTTCAGTCTGAAATGGGCAGTTCCCAGCTTGTTGGCTATATCTGGCTCACTTAAAATTTGCAGTATTTTAACACATTTTTCTCTTTATGGCTGATGTCAGGTTGATTTTTAAAGTCTAACTTCAGACTTTTATGAATAGCTTTATATTTTATCATGACCCATAGCTGTACAAAGAAAACTAGATAGGTCCGGGCTGAGGCTACTTAAAGGTTGACATGTCTACAGTAGCAACATTTGGTTATACCATAATGATGACAAGTATGTTCTGTAAGTGACAAATTGGAGACAGATTGATACACGTAAGGAGAATTAAAACTGATTTGAAGTAATGTTTTGAATATCCTATCTGAAATACTGGCTTTTATAGGTTAGGTTTTTATTGCAATATTGCTATGTTTAGAGGCCAATATTATATACAGTATGAGTTTTGTATAAATATGGTGTGTGTTTTTGAAAGACATGCATGAACATTCTTAATTTCAGTATATTTTTGTTTTAATCTTCAGCTTCTGTGTATGACATTTCTATTATGTGTCAAATGTAAATATTATATATGCTAATAGTTTAAAGTATTCATCTTCTAGTCCCATTGAAGATTTTTGTGGTAATTTTTTACCATTCAGAAAACTTTTCATGGGTATATCACAACATAGTTTTTGGTTTTTGATTACTCATGTTGTTCAAAGGATTATTCTTGTCACTTGAAAGCCTCGTATAAATTCGTCACTAATCAGTCTTAATGTTATGTCAGGTTCTGGCAATGAGGAAGGCACAAGAACTGAGCAAGTCAGCAGTTCGGAGGCCGGAGAGGCTGATGCACAAGCCACGCAACAGACATCAGCAGATGCCAATTCAATGTCTGGAAGTGAAAATCAAAACAGGAGGTCTACAGAGTGAGTAGTTGAGGTGTTTTTCTATCTGATATCTGTTTGTTCACAGCTTTTCCAAGTACTGAAATGTATATAATAAAAACATGTTACTAGGTTTGTGTTATTGTGAAACATAAATTTAATTTCACATATAAACAGAAATTGTTAGTATTTGTAAACAAAGCATTCTGAAAAATATTTGGGTGCAGGAGGATTTGTAGAAAGTTTTGAATCAAAGATGTGACATGAGGAAGTTTGTGATTTATGCAGCTCACATATTGATGTTACATTGGACAAATCAAGGAAGCTTAGATGTGGAACAAGAAAAGGATGGGGGGTAAATTACTTGTGAAGTGACTTCTTGGAAGATCAAGGTGAAGAGTAATTGCTGTTAGGGAAGTAACTTGTTGGGATTTGAATTGTTTCCAGATTGTATCCAGTGATTGTCTTTTATGATTATGATTGTAGTTTTATGGGTTAGCAATATATGGGAATCTACTACCACTATGTTTGCTGTCACTGAGTGACTGCCTTCCTTTCAGGAAGTAGGTGATTCAGAACTGTACCGAGAGACTGTCTTCGTCAGAATTTTTGTTTTTTCTCGTATATTTCCAGGTAAATTCAGCAATAGTACATTGAATAATGCGTTAATGAAATGACTCCATGGGTGCTGAAATTAACACGTCATCCTGCTATTTCCACTTACATAACTGCTGCAGCTTATGGAGGTGTCAAAGTAGGAAACAAAACTGTCACGATGTGTTCTTTTCCTACTACAGGTACCCGAGAACAAATGACATGGCAGCCTTGCTAGATGACTTGAACAATGTTACTGCACATATGCAACCGTATCTGCAGCAGTACCATCAACTCATGCGAGTTGATCCAGTTCTTGAGGCAGATGTATGTATTGTTGATATTGATGTAGTATAACTCGGTGCCAGTTAATGACGGTAAAGAAATTATGAAATAAGGCATAGCTGTAATTTGACTATTGAGAATGGGTGGTGATTCTCCACATGGTTGATCTTTAGATCAGGATTTCCTACCCAGTCACTGCTTTTTACAGAAATAGATGTGGATCTCAATAAAAAGTACCCTTTATTGTGAGCTAACTACAACTGGAATGTGTCAAAAAATTTAGTAAAACTCCTTTTCATGAAAATCTCTCCAGTGGTTCTTATGTTCCCACATGTTTATAGATGGACAGACACCCATGACAAAACTAATGTACCCATTTTTGCAACTCGCAGTTGTGGAAGCACAGAATTATTTAGTCCATATCAAGAAATATTCTCCTTTTTTCTGTATCATTTGACTTAATTCACTGAGCTTTGAAAATGCATTCTTGTTGGTCTTCATAGTGCTGCCACCTGGTTTGAAGCATTTGAAGTTGTAGAAAAACATTGTTATATTACATTTAATGAAATATATATTGACAGTTTTTTTACCTTAACATTGCATTATTTTATGAAAGTGCTGAGAAAATAATCCATAGCAAATAGGTTAAAGCACAGAGGTTGCTGCTATATGTGCCACCTGCTACAACATTAAGTAACTGCATTTTTATGGATTTCATTTGATTCTCAGAATGAAAAGTGATTATTTCCATAAAATACATTGACCACTTGATCTATGTGTTTACTTTGAGGTATGAATTTAATTTTTAAATATCTATAATAAGTGCCTCAGAAGGTAACTTTATTTTCAGTGCGTTAGTGATTCTTTGTATTACCTGTTTATAACTGATTTAGGGCATGTTCACCCTGACAATAGCAATTGTGCTGTTTCCAAAACACTGGAAGGTCTTCAAACACTGAAGCTGCTGTTTTCAGAATTGCATATTATTCAGTTGTATTTTGAACTCTGTCCATTCATGGTATAGTATGGAATGTTGAAACTTGGGAGAACTGTTTAGTGGTTGTGCAATATAAATTTGTTTTTATAATGCATTGTTTATATTTACAGTCAACAGCACTCCAAGAGGCCCAGAGAGTGTTCAATTCTGTGTCAGAAGTGATGCACTTTCTGTCTCATGCATATCATGCCATGAGTGACATCATGTGTGAATTGTCGTGTCCTCCGCCGCGTAATCTGAGATGTCGTCCAGTACTTATTCAACATTCTGCATTACTGCAGGCAGGGATACCAATTCAGGTAAAAACAAAATCTTAAGTATAGAGAAATCTCTTCTTACTTTACTTTGTTCTGGCAAGATTCCATTTCAGTTATGTAGCTGCCTGTCTTTGACAGTATGCCCTACCCTCTGAATGTAGGCTTTTTATGAGATTTAATGTTTCATTATAAAAGCATTTGCATGCAGTACTCTCTGGAACATGAAAAAATCTTCGTGGGAGTTTGTTCAATGTGATTTTTAATGAATTTGTTTAATGATTGTTCTCAACTGCATCAATTATATGGAGACAAATTAGATGCATGATCACCCTCTAATTTGTCTGCTTTAAGGTACTATGCTAACATTTACCTAGACAGACAGGAGAATCCTGAATGACATCAGTCAGGAATTACAGTTTCTTGACCAATAATTGAAGTCAAGATCTCTGACTTATGATGCAGAAGTGTGACCACTCAGCCACTTAATTAGCTTATTAATGAATATTGAGTGACATTGTGTATATATACTCAAAAGGGTAAAATGTTTACAGTGTTATCATCTTTCTTTCTTTCTCTTTTTCCTATTTATGAATGACCTGTTTGTTTTTCAGGCTCAGATTAATGTAATGGCAAACAGACCGAATGCAGGTAACACCTCACAGCCAACTACACATGCTGAGAATGATAATTCATCACCACCACCACCACCTCCCACAACTTTGGGACCACCCAGCAGTGGTACTGTGGCTGCTCAGACCGAGACTGCTGCAACCAACGCTAACCAGACTCAAGATGCACCCCAGACCCAGTCTGCAAGACCTCATGTTACTACTCAAGGTAAGTACTGAAAGCATTTACAATATATATCTTCGTTTATGCATTGGAAATTTAAATCAGTACATTCAGCCTTCAGTTTACTGTAGTCTGTTCTTATGTTAGTTTCCTATATAACCAGTAATCCATTTATGGGTCACCAAATTATGATCATATGTCAGTTAACTTTTAACCCATTACGCATCCATGGCATTTCCAGCAGATTCTTGGGTCTTGAAATTTTCTTTTACAGGTGAACATTTGTAACACCATTTCATAGACTGACACTTGCTTCTGATTCATAATTTTAACTCGTTTCATCATCTGTCATCATGTGGTTGATAATGATATGTGGAAGTTCAAATTTAACACTGTGTTCAGTATAAGTGTTATGTCTAGACAGTTTAATCAAATAATTTGGGCATGTATTATTTGTTAATATGGTTATTGTTTTGTGTGATACATCTGTGAAGAGAAGGCTATATTGCATATGTTTTGGAGATTCTTACTGCCTCTGTTGTCAGGGTGAAGCCATCTCCCAAGCAGGCTCCGCAATAGCATTGAATTGACACGTTCAATAATATGCATGATTTCTGTTGTGTAATTGGCATGTTGGTGCATAGGTTTTATGTTCAAGGATAGGATTTTAATTTTATCTGTGACAGATGAGTCCTGATAATTATAATTAGATGAAATTTGGGGGCAGGATCTGTTTCTGGCTCTGTAAAGCCATTATTATGTATAAATCAATTTTCTTTTGGTATATTGGTATTGTAATTAATGATGACTGTGTTCCTCCATCCTCTTCATTTGTGATAAACTTGTGTGCTTTAATCTTCCTTTTTAATGATCATGCTGCAATAATATCTACAAGTACCGCATTCCAAACTTTGATTTTGGTATGAAGTGTTTTCATTGCTTAATTTTTGTTTTCTTGCCACTAACTTTTCCTTTTCAAGTACTAATCATTCGGATAATTTTTTAATATTACTATCATAAATTTTTTGTAATCAGAGTTATGCTTTAAACCATATTCTAATATATTTATTTTATCTGATTTTCCTATTCCTTCCAGAAAAATGCTGGAGTAGTACTTCAAAACATCTTACGACTGCTTCATTTCACATCCTTTCCAATTTATTGTTCACATATTAATCTACCATTCTTCTCCACATAAACTTACGTCATTAGAAAAGGTCATTAAGTAAACCAAGAACTATGATGAGTGATTTTTCTGTGGCTGTTATTGGTTGGATATGAACTGTCTGTCTGTCTGTATAATGAGCAAATGTTGGTTGGAAACTTTGTTGATTGATTGGTGATCATGTACTATGAAGGGATTCTGGACATTTTGGGAGAATATTAATGAGTGTGTGTTATAACCATTGCCATGGTAATGCTGTTAAGGGACTTTTTGGCTTTATGGGATAATATTTAAGACATTGTGTGTTTATTACTTTAGAATTACCAGTCATTCCTGATGGGCAATTTACTAGAAAGTAATATTTATGTTTCCACAGCCCAGAATTCAGAACAAGGCTTTGTTCCTCAACCTACTTTCAACATTACTCCAGGTAATGTGGAGTTCTTCATGGAAGTTGGACCAGGTAGTATCACTATTGATTCTCTGGAAGCAACAGTAGTTACCAATGGAAATACAAGTGGACCTTCAGGTGGAGTAGATCCCAATGGTAAGTACTGCAAGCAACAGACTGAAGTGCTGACAGAAAAACATTAAATTGTGCTGTATCATAATAATGTAAAAATACCTGTGAGAATCGCTGGTGAATGATTTGTTTCATATCTTATTCCCCCCACTTTCTCTCTTATCTCTTTTATCTCCTTCCCTCCTTTCTCCTGTGTTTTATTCCCACCCCTTTACATTTGTCTCCTTGAATCTTATCACTCTTCTTTGCTACATTGTTCCTCTTTGTTATTCTCAGATCATATTATAAACATTAATACTTGGAGATATGACAAAGACAGAACTATTTTTATACTCTGTAATATAAATCTAAATACTACTCATATTAATCCATTATAAGAGAACAATGAGTAACATTAGCCATTCAGCATTTTGTTCCAGGTCCATGCCCATTTAAATATGCTTACAATGGGCACGGACATCCAGCAGCAGCCAACTGTTTTTATGTAACATAAATTCTATGGTTTTTATTATCTCCTCTAAAATCCTATTTTATAACCATCCTGTAGTAGACTATGACTGAATTACCACATAGCCAAAAATATTATCCCATAATGCCCAAAATTCCTTTGCACAAACCATGGCAACGGTTATAACATTACACATGTTATATTTTAGGTTTTCACAGCAGTATGAAGATGACAGCCTTCTTGGATATTGCACCATGTAGTCTTGCAGAAGTTGACTGAATTTTCAGAGGTTCTTACCGCCTTCATTACTCATTACCTCGATGATGGAGGCAGTAAGAACCTCAGAAACATTGGTCGACTTCTGTGAGACTATGACACTGTGACACATCATAATATTCCATAATGCTGTTACCTTCAGCAACACACATATTCATGAATATTGTTATTTCATAAGGCCTAGAATTTCTTGGTAACCAATCAACCAACAATTCCTTGTTATATAGATTGGTTTGTAAAGAAAGGTGGAAATTACATTTACACATGAAGATCATTACATGTATGGTGGTGACACTAAGATGTGATGTTCAAATTCTGCAGTTGTAGGTGGCAACTTTCCCTGGGGTTCACCACCTCCACCAGAGTTCATACATAATTTGATGCAAGCTGTAGCAGGACATGTGATGAGTCGAACTGGTAATGTACCAAACACTAATGGAACTACTCAGGCAGCTGCTGGTGCAGGCGTGAGTGCAGGAGGGCAGAACAGTCAGGCCCGTGGCAACACAGCTACGCACCCCACCACCTCTACGCAAACACGCTCTACTTCACGTCCCCATGTTCATCTTGCACCAGCTACTGTGCAAGGTACTGTATGTTCTTTCATGTTGTGTAATGCACAAATTGCAACAAATTGTTACTTATATCTGTTATACATTGATATTATTGACTCTAAATAGAATGGAACTTGTCACTTGGATAGTGGTTGGTGACATCAGGCAACCATTTAGTCTGCTAAAAGTACTATATTAATATAATGAAAATTTATAACATTTTGAGTAATGCTTCTTCTGACAGTCGCCCTCGGTGGACTAGTGGTTAGCGTGCGTGTATGTCAGCATCACTGTGGGTGCACTGGAGCTGTATATTTCTGCTCAGTGCTGCTGTCATTGTGGATTAAGTGTGGTTGTAGTTCGGAGTATATTGTAATATGTTTGATTTGTCTACAGGCTTAGGTTCAACCAACTTTGATCCATTCTTACCATGCAATTCACACCATGTACGGACATTCAGGCGTAGGCAAAGAATAGCTCAACAGGCCCAAGAGCAGTTGGCTGCCACTGCAAGTTCAGAACCCCAAGTTGAGGTTCAAGTGTCGGTACAAGTGGCAGAGCAGCCACAGCAGTTGTCACAACCATCAGAAGATTCCAGTAGCCATCCTGCCCAGTCACCACCATCACCTCAGCCACGACCCACACCCCAGCCCGAACATCAGTCTCAACCCCCTCCCCCCCCACAGCCACAACAACAGGCTGGCAACCTTTTCAGCTTAATTTCAAACATCATTGGCAATATGCGTGGTGGAACACCTGGCATGGGTATGGGTTCATTTTCCTTCCAGATCCCAACAGCACCACCACCACCAATGCATCCTCCTTCACCACCGAGGCCTCCCAACATGCAGTCAGCTACTGCTGGTGCTGCCTCAGCTCCTGGTGCCGCCTCAACGAACCAAACTCCTGGCTTATCATTCCTGTCTTTGATGAACATGATGACCGGCCAAGGAACTTCTGGGGTGAGATTACATACACAGTTTCAGTGGTAAAATTGATGGTTGTATTCAGAGTCGTGTGTAAAATTATTCTTGTTTTATACCTCTATGAGATGAACTCTAAAATTAATTTCTTCATTTCAGGTTGGTGAGACTCCTCCAGTGATGTCACAAATGTTTGAGGTAAGTTTCTTTTGCATTCATTAAATTGTCTGTGTGGTTTATCATGCAATGTGAGTACTTGAGAATTAATTGTAGTAGGTAAAATTTGAGAAGATTTAATTTTATAAGTAGGATACTGGTATTTGTAACAGATATCAAAGATGGAACACTGAACTGAACACTTACACTTTAAAAGTATAGTGAGGTTTGTTTGTCTATTGCCTTGTCGAGACTTGCAGTGATATTGTAAGTTTAGTATTTACTGTTGTATGTTTGGCTTTTGTCTTGTAATGTTCAATGATCTGTTATCAGAACTTGTCTAGTGGACTTGGAGGAACATTTTTTGTGCAAGGCTCCAGTCCAACATTGGCTGACTTACTGCAGTCTATTCCTGACCATTCCTACACAGAAGGAGAGTCTATCTTTGCTGATTTAGCCATGATATTGGTAAGTCAGTATTAGTATCAGTCAGATAGAAATAAGCTTGCATAAAGTGCAAACAGAAATTAGATTGATCCCTTTTTTGTTCGTTATCTACCATTTTGGGTGTGCAGCAGTTCCTGGCAACTGAGGTCATAGTATAATGGTTTGCTGTGCTTCATATTCATGAGATCCCAAATTCAAATCGTAGTTTGGAGACTGGTGAGCGTGGCTGAGGTTCTTTTGTTTTTCCTTTTGCAGAACACTAGTTTCTTTCACGCTTGTTATTTATTAAACAAATTTGTTGCATTGAGTATAACTGATTGTATTTACATAATAAAATAATTTTTCTTTTCAGGCACGAAATTTAACATTCCAGGATTTGATCGCTCAGTGTTTTGGATATATGGCCTCACTGAACAACATACACCCACAGTTGAGGGAGTTTGTTGGCCAGCGCATATTGCAAGGCCAGACACCCACCCCAGAGAACATAGCCCGAGGTGCAGACATGCTGATTAGGGAAATGAGACCCTACTTTGATATTACGGTTTGTCCAGTGCACTTTGTAAAATAAAATGTTGAAATAATTCCTAATGTTGATAATTGTATAAGAAAATAGAAAACATTTAGTTTTCCTCCGGGGGCTTCCCCGGTTTCTCCGTGGCATCCCATTCACACACAGAAGAAGGCA
Organism: Zootermopsis nevadensis; assembly: GCF_000696155.1. Next base: position 1,297,399 of record NW_019059848.1, on the reverse strand, counting down.
ATGGCAAACCACTTCTGAATCATCTGCCATGAACGTATATGAACAGGTCCCAGTCCAAGAAAAGGATGGAAGGATCCTGTTCATATGGACCTGTCGTCAGACAGAACACTAAAGAAAACACCTACTTTTAGCCCTTTGAGTGTTATGGTATAACAGACCAGCTGTGTACACTGTTCCATGGTGGAAATAAATTTATTATTTGTTGATATTTTTTGTTTGCCTTGGCTATTTAATATGGTAGAGAATGAGAAAAGCAGCACTGGTTATTATGCTATACAGTGGAAAGCACATGTATAAAATGCTATTACGGTTTTTCTTGAAATAGACATTGAAATGAATGTTACATAGACTTGGTACTTCGGTTAACATAGTGCAGACACAGTACATAGTTCAAGTATGTACTTGGGTTGATATTGAAGGTATTAAGTAAAAGAAGTTAAATTAAACAGTTTTTAAAAATTATTTTCCATTTTTCATTGCCCATTTTATCAAGAAAAGATTGATAGATTCAAAGGGGATATTTAGAAGAAATGTGTTCCAAAAATTGTATGCAATAATGATTTGGAATTATTTAAAAATGTGTCTTTTAATTTGGAACCATGGGTAAAGAAATGAATCTGTTATTCCAAATTTGTTTGCTATGACTGCCTTTTCAAATTTTGCTGATGACATGTGCTGGGCTCTGATTTATTAGTGGTTGAGAGGAATTAGCGGTTTCTGTCTTTAGGGTAAGGTGACAGCGAGACTTAGTCAGAGACACATGATGGCCATAAGAATATAATTGTCATTTTTATTGCTTTACACTTTGTTCTGAAGAGTCTAAGGTAATTTTTTCCCCTTTAGCTGGAAGCACGACTTCGAGATGAAGTAGATTTGGTTGCTACTGCAAATCAATATAATCAGATCCGCCTTCCAGAAGTTATCACAATCATAATGTCTGAAGGTTAGTAAACAAATTTTTTGATTACAGTTGAAATTCGTGTGTGCAGATACTAATTTGTCTTTATTTTGCAGGAAATGAAAACAACTTTGGCCAGGAAGTGTTTCGTTGGTGTCGAAGATACATCGGAGAGATGAGTGCTATTTTGATGCATTGTTGTGTAGATAAAATTCAGGGGCTGGAGACAATAATGCAGAGTTATGTGGTGAGTAAACTGAGAATAGTAATCATTAACACTAATGATGAGTATGTATGGACATTACATACTGTTACTCTGTTGCAGCCATTTTGTGCATACTCGTACACTTATATATTCTTGGTTTAAGGATGTCACATTATTTTAAAATACTTTATGATAGTGTACTGTGTAGATTTTCCTCCTGTTATGAATTAAATATAAAAATTTAGCTATCAGTTTTTGCTGTAGCCGTGACAACATGAGGTCATGCAAGACTGTCCTACAGAACAAAAGTGGAATTTTTGCTAGTTTATTTGTATGTGATGAGTTAGTTGATGTTTTATAGCCTTACTTTTATCATCTTCATTAAAATTGTATAAATTCAGAAAAACACAACCCCACTTCTTAGAATGTAATGCAAGAAACCATACACACTAAAAGGCTAATGAACTAAATCAATAAGTTTGTAGTGCCTTAATGAATAGTATGTATAAAAGATCTGTAAGTTACATGAGAACCACTTTACTGAATAAAGAAATTTAGAGGTTGCCATCTTAGGCATCAGAAACATGTAAGTAAAATAAATCAAGTTTTATCTAGTATAAAAAACAATATAAAATTACAGAATTTGCAGACAACATTAATGTTGCAGAATGCCAGTATTGCTTAAGTGTTTTACATCAACATTTGTTCATCTGAGACCATCTTCCCAACATTTCAAATGTGTATGTACATTTGAAAGTTAAAATTTATTTTAAAAAACTTTAAAACAGAAACATTAAGTTAAATTATTTTTGTTGATTTTGGTCTAATGGTTGTAATGCCATATTGGCTCCTCTGAAACATTGGTATCTATCTGTAAGTTCACAATGTTGCAACACAGAAGACCAAAATTGACATCTTTGCTGCCCTGAGAACCTCAAATCTCATACATTACTTTTGCTTATCAGCATGCTGTCTGGTTCTTGTTTAATCTTTCCAGTCAGTCTGACATGTTTTCCCATGAAACATTCCCAAATGTTCATACCATATTTACAATCTCTTTATCCAAGTATAACATTTAATAAGATTTTCCTGGCAATCTGAAAGATGAATGTTACATGATGTAACTTACAGCAACGTCTGACAAGTGGAGTGCATCCAGCTATACAGCAGTGGACTGTAGGAAGTTCAATTACACATCTACGTACCTATATCTCTCAGTTGGATGTTCCATTTGAAGATATTCAACGATATTTGGTGTACCGCATCCGGGGAACAGCTGAGCCCCCTGTCCCACCACCAGCATCAGTTTCAGCACAGGAGTCACCAGTTCACGCTGAACAGGTTGAGGCTAGTGCCATTTCAGAGGTAAAGAAACTTGGTTCTATATTTGAGCCTCTTATTTTCTATCTATGCATTATAGATGTAACAAATAGAATTTACTCCTTACTCAAATGATATCCATTACTTTCAGCTTGTAATTTTTTTAGTGTTTTACCTAAAGTAGAACCATTCAGTATCTGAAACTTTCTAACTGACCTCTTTTTGTTCTTACACCGTTCTGCTCTTGTTTAGCCAATGGAAACAGATGGAATTTCATCTGAATGCAATCGAATTGGTGTGCCGGTTCAAAATAAGGGTGAACAAGATCGAGGGCTGACAATGGACACTGATAATCTTCCAGATGTGTTGTTGGGTTCTGAGACATGGCACAATGCCCTGCCTTCTGTAAGTTACCGTTTTTGGTAAAAACCTCTCTCTTTCACACACACACACATGCTGTATTTTGAGTTACTGTTGCTGATCAAAATGTGTGTCATTGTGATCAAGCTAGTGAATGAAAAATATGAGACAGCACTCGCATTTAGAGTGGGTTCTTGAAGAGACGTTTATATTTGCCAGTGTCTGTCCACAGTAACTTCTGCTATACTCTCTCAAATTCATATTTCTCATAAATTATGTCATACCAGATATTGGTTTAGGTAATAGAAATACAAACCTTATGACTGTCTTTAACTTTTATTTCAAG
>NW_019059848.1:1283326-1294087 GCF_000696155.1 Zootermopsis nevadensis | reverse complement strand
CAACCCAGCATCGTGAGGAAATTGGGGAGCTACGATGAGTAGCGTATTCCAGTTAAGAAAGCTAGCAATGGCTGGGGGACTCGTCATACTGACCACACGTCACCCTATATCTGGTTGGATGATCGGTCACCTCTGCTTAGGCATGTGAACATGAGGCCAACAGTCGAGCTAGTCGGCTTTGGCTCTCTGTTGCTGTACGCCACAGATTTAATTTATTTTTTTTATTTGTTACATGATAATCTCTGCTTTTGTGTATCTATGTCAGCAATAGATTAGTACATTGAATCACCATTAAACCAGTGAGTGATGAAAAATTTGTAACAAATACATTTACGACCCCTCTGTATTTAAAACTTGTGGACAGCTTTACACACATATTTTATTACATGCTTTGTTTAGATGCAGAATCTGATGCCAGTTCAGGATGGTATCACAGTTCACAGTTTCTTTGTGAAAATCAACACAACTCTTAGCATGATTACTGGCAGTGGTACAAGTCTGATGAATGGTTTTAAAATGTGTAATATGTATATTGAAATAAAGATATTTATTTTTAGGACTGGGTTCCTATTATAGCAAGAGACACACAAAGGCAGCGTAGGCAAAATCCTCAGCCTCCATTCAGTGATGCTTACCTGGCAGGGATGCCATCTAAGAGGCGGAAAATAGTAACTGCAGCAAAACCTCAAGGAAGCCTAAGTAAAATTATTGCAGGTAAGATGGGTTCTTCTTCGGGCAAGACAGACTCATAGACAATGAAGGAAGAATCCTTGTCCTCTATGCATTGATTCTTTCCTGTCAAGGTTGCCATCTAAAAGTCATAAAATGCAACTACAGCAAAACCTCATGGAACTGTCAGTCAGATTTTTGCAGGTAAGATGAAATGACAATCGGAAGTACAGTTTCTTAGTTCATAATAAAACAATTTTTGTAGAGTAAACTGGATAATCCATTCATGTGTAATTGAGAGTTTATATATGTAGTATTCGTTGTTTTTTTGTTTGTAGAGAGTGTTGGTAATGCTGTAGATGCTGCTGGAGTGGATGCTGTAACTGGACTGGAAACTGTGACCCAGGTTGCTGGCAATGATCCTGAAATACAAGCAGCATACAGAGAACAAGTGCGCTTGGCTGTACGGGAAAACTTGGCCAACAATCCAGACTTCACAGCAGAGCAGTTCCCAAACACTGCAAAATATTTTAAGTAGCGAACAGGAACTTTATTGTAGCAAACAGGAACTTTATAGAAATAACTTTATTTTGCCATTTGTTAGATACACCAAGATATGTCTGTAAGTACTGCACAGACAACTGACTTGGTTTTGTGTGCCTCTTTAAAAGAAAGTGAGGTCATTGTCAAAATATGTCTGTATTCCCTTGAAAATTAATAGAACAGTGTTACAAGTATATTTTGTGTATTAATAAATGAGTCGAGTTTTGATTAAAATAGTAGTACACAATTCCAGTGTTACCAAATATTTTGACAGCTTTATATAAAGCAGATACTTTTGTTATGAGATGGGAGGTTAGACTTCTTTCCAGATATGCTTTTGTACAATGTTGCCATCTGCTTATCTCATGTTGCTTTTTCTCTAGCATGTCCTGGAATTTCCTGCAGACGTTTCTGAATATTTGAATTATTCTGCTATGTCTTCCTCAGATGACTTGCATTTCCTTGCACCTGTATACAAATAATTACAGAAATCAGTGTGTTTTAGAAAGAAAATTGGTATTTACTTACCAGTACTGATATGCTTGTGTTTTATTAAATGTTACCATATAACTCCAGTACAGCTAAGCTTATTTTTGCAGGTTGTACAAGAATTGTAGGCTGTTTCATACAAACCAAATAACACAAGCAAGACTTCTGTGCCAAGTTAAAGAGCAGAAACTGTTTAAATAAAATGTTCTATATAGTTGTGGCACCTAATTAACTTATGTGTATAACATTACATGCAATAGAAAACTGACACGCAATCATCTGTCCAATTGGATTGTGGTTTGCACAGCAGATCCTTCCTAATTATCTCATTCATTTCATTGTAGGGAATGGGTTAATAACTGAAATTAATTCAGCTTTATATATGTTATTCGTAGTTTGTTTTTCATATTCTGGGATGTTATTCTTGCTGCTAGGTATGCAGGTCCCTGTGCTTTTGTCTTCACATTGCACACTTTACTCTCGTCCATTAGTGAGGAGAAATGTTGAACATGCTATAAGTTAGGAATATTTAAAAATATTATTTCATTGCATATAATAAAAACTCTGACTGTTTTAACTTTATTTAATGTGAACTTTGTAATAAGTTAATTATCAATACTTAGATAAGGAGTTGAATGAGGACTGAAAAATAATGTAAATGTGAAATTATTATGAACCCATTATATTCATCTACATACCCTACCCATCTCATTCTTGATTTAATCACCCTAACATTATGAAGCTTCTCGCTGTATATCATCTCCATTCCTGTCACTTATTTTCACATAAATCTTCACCCTTATATCAATTTAAATACTCATAATCATGTGTAGTAAACTAAATTTTTAAAGAAGTATTGATGATGTGAATGAGTTATACTTAATGACAGTTCACATGTGTTCAGCAGAGAATGTATTAAAATTCCAGACCTCTTAACCACCAACCCCATAACATAGACTTAATTTAATGTACAGGAATACTGATTACTGTCTTAATCTCTCATACTACTTCCACTTCGAAGTTCATTATGTAGGGTTAATATTGCTATCAGCCCATGAACATGAGTGTTGCGTTACTTTGATTTGGAGACTGCTGATTTAGCAGACTTACCTTATATAAATTAAGTACTGTTATCATCTTTCCCATACTTTCAGGATTGTTAAATGGAGGAATTATAAAAATGTTGCCATTAGCTTATGAATTCTAAATACTTTATTGTGTGTGACCAGTGCTTAACTCCTCCGCACAATGTTTTATAAGAGATACCAGTACATTGTACATCATAGCTCTGTTTGCATGTATTAGCTTGGTTTGTAACAAGTTTTAACTTGAGAGACAAATCATTACCTTTAGATGAAAGCACTGCCCACATATACTTTGCTTTCAGTCCAAATTTTATAAGAGAAAGTTTTTTTTTTTAAAATTGTGCTAGGTAACATAAATAAAAAGTTTGTGGTCTCCTCTATAGAATTGGCAGTAGTTTGATATATAAGCGAAGATATCTGACGAAATATATAATGTAATGATATAATTAGATAGACACATGTCTTTGCAACACTTCGGATTAAATATGTCCACCAGATCATAAAGCCATGTCAATGAATGAAAGGTAGTCACATAAGTTATATATGCATGCCACAGTTGTTCACCATGATGATAAATATTAGAACACCAGTCTGTATTATGTTGGTTTACAAGATTGTGTATATGCTGTAATACTTTCCTCAGACTTAATATGGCCAAGTGGTTAGCACTCATGCTTTGTGTTAGAGAGATCTTGGTCCAGATAACTGGCTATCATGAGTTTTTTCATGATTTTTCTTTGTCACTCCAGGCATTTGTCAGGATAGTACCTTAAATTAGGCCATGACAACTTCCATCCATATCATTTCCTACCATTCATTGCTGTATAGTTAGAGCTACTGAAAGCATTTTCAAATAAACCATAGATAATGAAAGTATTTTCCTTCATTTGGAACCAGCCAAGTCAAGTACAGATTTTCTCCTCACCATCCTCATGCCTCATTACAAAGTCACAGTGTGAATGGTTTGAGCCCTTCTTGTGTGTTGCTTCCATCTCAGAAGATAATTCCTTCTTTCTTCCCATACAGGCTGAGACAGCATTGACAAAGAACATAAATGTAATAAATGTTTGCAGAAATGATATTGACCTCCAGGATATAATCTTCACAGTGAAGCAACATTTGCTGATCCCACATTCTCAATTTTGCTGCATACCGTATTATTTTGAAAGGACAGAGTCTTAATATTAAGCTTAAGGAATATTCAACCTGTTCATGAAGTGGTTTTCAAAAATTGTGCTGATTCTTCTTCACAGAGGTATGTAATTTGTTTGTGTGTTTGAAAGTTCTCTTACAGCTGATGCCATCTCACTTCCTGATCTTGAGTTCATCTTTTTTCTTCTTCCTTTATCTTAATTGATTTTGCTTAATTAACTGAAGTATGGTAATGGTAATATTATATTTACTTGTTTATAAGACTAGATTTTTTCTTTATTTTTGTTTCTGTTTAAAGAAATGATGATTTTTATGATCTTGAATGAAGTAAATGCTTAATTGCATAAAGTAGAGACTTTTTGAAGCTAACAGTACGCTCATCTAGTGAAATTCACATCCATATGTTATCTGTGTCCAAAGTTCTCTAGCTCTAGTGGCTGCTACTCTTATACTGAAGAGAATATTATACTTAAAATGAAAATATTTCTTTTAAGTTTTTTGACGTAAATACGTCTATATGGAAGGGTCAGTGTCATTCTGCAAAAAAGTGTAAGAAAAATTTGTAAGATGGTTACCTAGGAAATATCAACAATTTGTAAATATGGACTGACAACAATGGTCAGCTTGTATGCATTGTTATGTTACCTAGGAAACGTCATCTGTTTACTCTGCATTGTTGTGTTACATTACTGCCGTCAACAATCAAAGCTTTCTCACATTTATGGAGAAAACTGTCAAATCCTCAATGTAGTACTACTAGATCAAAATCTTGTATAGATATGTTGATACTCTAAAATGTACAAATTTTATAACATATTTCTCCTACCACAGACCCATCTTAAGCATAACTAATTCAAGGTAGGCAGTACTGTCTTACTCAAACTTTAATCAATTGTAAAGCGGGTATAAAGAAAATATTTAGAATAAAGCCACTATATAAACTCCTTACCGTATAGACGTATTTACGTCAAATTCTCCGGAACCGTGGTTCCACTGTCACTTTTTTATGTTGGTATTCTATAAATGTGAGTTTTGAGGTTTGCCACAGTTCACACATTTTACTTTGTTTATTAGCGGTGATCCCTTGTGGCTCCTGTACACAGATGGTCTGAAGAATGTTGTGTTGAGTGACCGATGCAGCAAACATTCGGAGGATAAAAAATGAACAGAGGCACTTGAGGATTTTTAAGTTTTCTGTTTGTAGAAAGTAGGCGAAAACGTCGTCTGTTTCTGAGCATCTGAAAACTAGTTTGTGAGGTGTTGATAAGTTTGGTTAGCAGTGACGTGGACCAGTGCAACGCCGTATAGTGACGGCAACTATCCTGACGGTGATGTCATGCATGTAGTCTAAACCAGTCTGTGTGAGAATGAATGACGATTAAAGATACCACGACAAGGTTAAATGCGGGAGATAAGTGATTTATATGTGGTATTTAACAAAAATTATGAACAATCGCAAATCAATCTACCGAACAACATAAGAAATATATTAAAGTACTGTATACCAATGTCGTTTATTTCAAAGTGGTCTGTAGCATACGTTTGACTCGAAATGTATGTACCCGAGGACAGTGTGTTACATAGCTGATATACTAATGTAGGGCAATAAATATGAGCTTTACACAGTACAGTTGTTTTGTTTCAATGCGTTTTTTGTTAGAAGGTCGTAACATTAACTCATAGTGAGAGGTAGTTCATTTATTTGTTGTATACTTGACACTGTCAGTAGTTAAGAATATTATGTATCGTCAAATGGCGGGATGATTAACATGAATAATTTGAGCGGTGTTGGAAGAAACGGTCGTGGCTTAATTTAAAGTACTATTCTGGCATTCATTTGTTTCAACGGAGGGAAGCCACAAAATCATAGAATAAATTTGAATCCGGGACCTCCCGAATACGAAGTAGGAGTGCTAATCAGTCAGTAATCAGTTCAACATTGACGCATAATGGGGAATAATGCCCACGTAGTTCATCTAAACAACTAAATTCGAGATACTGTGCTAGGTTTCTATATTAAACCTCAGTGATCCAGTTCCATCTTGGAGAGTAACGGTTTGCGTATTTATTAAACGTGCTCATCGGTGTAGGCCATAAAATTGAATGTCATTAAGACCTACAACTTTAGTTTTAATTATAATAAGGTATTTAATTATCTTTAGTACAATGCGTGGAGTACATCAGCACATTTGTTTACTGGTTGTCGGCCGCTGTGAATATGGGATTTATTTATTTATACTTAAAATTAACACGAACAATTTAGGGAAATGTACGAATATCGTAAGAATTCTGCACCGTTTGCTATTGTCGCTAATAGACTTTCAGTTCGTGAAGCTGTCTTTTGATTCTTCCTTGTAGATAGCGTAAAAATGCGTTGGGCACGAATATGGACCTGCAGTATAAAATCTGACCAGAATCAGTCCGACAGTAATTGAGTTATAAATTTACACAATATGAATGACACCTTTTGTTACATGTTTCGAAAGTTGCGAGAGCGTTGGCCACCCACTTTTTGTTCGAAAACTTTTCAGTCCGACAGATTATATGATTGAGTTACGATCGAGATGCAGGTATAAAGTATCTAGGACTTCGTTTAGTGTACGATTTAAACCGAAATTGGAATATTTCGGCAAGTTTTTTTTTTATAAAACTGGCCAATATAAAATTTTATGGAAATTTGTTTAGCATTTCTCGAATGATTACAGACACAAAGAAGCTAATAGACGTGTTTTTGAATATTTATGTTTGGAACTCGACGAAAAGTGTTTCGAGCATTTATTCCGTAGCATGGAATGTGAGGGAGGGAATCCTGGGTTACAAAAACAGTTTGACTCAGCTGCAAAACTTGTTTTTGTTCCCCCCCGACGTCCAAAGGTTATCCAGTTATCAACGCAAACGGAGCGAGAGGTCACGGGTCGAATGAATTATTCCTCAGAAACTGTAGCTAGTCGTCGGAATTAGCTCGTCACATTTTTTTTTTCGTGTTAAATCAAGTAATGAACTGAGCTAACATTTGACAGTCGATCTGCGACAGGAGAGCAGTAGAGGGCCTTGTCGACCAGTTTCTGTTGGATCGTGCAGTCGAATAATTAATTTATAAGATCGCCGGGAGCTATATAGCTTTAATTACTTCAGTTTTTTTTTTACTGTGGTGTTAACGTGATTCTAAACATACCAGTCGCTAGGAAGAAGAGACTGGCGCCATAAACTGATGGTGCATAAATCTTCACCTGCCTTCCAGCTGCTCGAACAGACGGTGTCATTGTTGTAAGCGTCATGAAAGCCTTGCTACAATTGCTGGACCCCGGTGAGAGGCAGGAAAATAATAAAAAAATTGGCGTAATTTAAATGTGTGTGTGTGTGTGCCGGTATTTGCATATCGCTATTTGTGCCAATCAGTGCGAGAGTTGTATATCAGTCTGAGGAAGACCTGCCTCAGAGTAGAACATTGCAGGTGATCCAATGTTATTCCAGGCGACTGCAAGTGATGATACAGTGATAATATAAGAACAAGACATTAAGTAGGTTAGTGCGATGCGCGCAGCAGCCATGTCAACGTTTCTGTACACGCTTTTAGGGCTATCGGTGGGAGCCTCATTGCATTGCTCCGTTCGCCGGGAAATCTCACCCTGTACGTGCCGCGTCCAGGAACCGAATTCCAACACCATCTTGGTTGCGTGTGAGCGGATGATCTCCTTTACTCAGGTAGTGGAAGCTCTGAAAGATAAGTTCGCTCCTGATGTCGAAATTTCGCTTAGGATCGCGTACTCGAGGATGGACGACTTCTTTAATCACACTTTCCAGGAGCTGGGCCTAGCTGTCACCGACCTGAAGTTAAACCACGATAATCTCAGGTGAGCAGAAAACTTACAGGAACCCTTGAACTACCAAGTAAACTAAATTTATGAGCAAAAATATAAAATTATTCACGTATTAATTAGTCATTCATATATATTCATACGTGATTATGAATTCTTTTATTGAATCCGAAATGGGTGAACAAGTATTCTAACCCGTTTACTGCTAGATGGTGATTAATTTATTCATTTCTGATTTTATTTTTAAATTCATTTTCAAAATGCGTAAGAGCTATGTTGTGATTAAAACCTGTGTACTCTAACCAAATAAACAACTCAGTGGCCTTTAGTCTTTGTGCACTATTTATTATGAAAGGTTGTGGCATGTGAACTCGGTGATATTTTTATTATCCTTGTTATAAATTAAATACACGGAAAGCGACGGGCCTTGAAACTGTATAAATATTCTTATAGGCAAGTTTTGAAACAGCCACGGTAATCACATATTGTTCGAAGCTTCCGATTTTAAAAGTGTTCTAAATTTAATCATCACTGAAATATGTTACACTTTAGAATAACTTACAGCAATGAATTTTAATAAGGCCTACAGTTTGTATTTACTAGTAACTATGGGGTTTAGAAATTACATTTCTTTCAGTAACAAGGTTGTTTAAAGGGAAATTACCTTCGCTTGTTTTTAAACTATAACTACATAAATCAGCTACTTATAATAATTGTAAAGCTTTTGTGCACTGACTAAATATAAACTGAATTTGAAACTTTTGAATTCAAGTAAAACCAGTTGGCGAAATATTTAAATTACGACTACAGTATAATAAGTAATATTTCCACGTTGAAGGGAATATTTCTTATTCCTTTTTGAGTTCGTATAGTACGTAACCCATGCGTTGAAGTCACAGGTACAGTATTAACTAGCGAAAGAGAATTCACGTCATTTTTAGCTGAGGGTCTCATTTTCGGAATAACTAGATCTCCAAGGCTCGTAGTTTGATGGACGAGTATTTGGTTGAGCTTGGCCTAATAACAGCTGGTTTCTTTATTTGTAACAGGTATGGAAGGGTTTGCTCTAATTTTCAGTTGTACATCGATTGTTGTCATCAAATCGAGAATATTTAGTAGGCACATTCTCTCTTTTCGTATTAGACCAAAGGATCTCAACAAATGATGTTTATTTTATAATATACATGTTAAGAGTTCTGCTTTAAATATGTGGACAGCCGCCTAGTTTGAGTTGTTGAAGATATGGAACACCGTACATCAAAAGTAGATTCTTTTAAGATATGAATAATAATCCAGTTGTCAGATTAAAGGACCAATTAAGTCATAAAAGACTTTCTTAATTGTGAGATAATAATAGAGGCCTTTAGACAAACTCTGAAAATAAAACATGCAAAGAATGAACTGTACCTGGATTATAAAACAAATTTTGTAACTGTGCGCACAACAGTCAGTAGTGAACCGAAACGGGAAATATAATCTTTCCATGAAGATTACTATGACGAATTTCTACAAGAGAGGGAAATTTATTCCACATGTTTTAGAAATGCACCTTCTCCAATTTTACATGGGTCAACCATAACCTTAATAGTCATTGCTAATGCAAATTTTATAACCGAAAAATTAAAATTTATTTTTCTTGGTTTAATCATATGTGATACCAGTAATGTGTATTTATGTATGATCTCTCTCTCTCTCTCTCTCTCTGAAATAGATTGAAAATATTTAATTCATTTTTTAAAAAAAAATGGCCTTACATTCTATTATAATATTGTGCGTCCATTCTCAGACACAGAGCTAATATTCAGATCTTGAATGGGTATTATATGTTCATGAATTCATTGTATTTTTCAGTAAAATTTACTTGTTATCAAATTCCATCACTGCCTAAATACGTAACTACATTTTCTTGAAGAAAAGAACAAAGTAATATCACTAGTATTTTCATTACGTCATGGGTGCAAAGATATTTATATATTTATTTGTTAAGTATTTAAGTGAAATTTGTGCATTTTGAAAGTTCGTATTTTATGTTATACTTTTTTTTTTACAATAAGTCGCTTTTAAGAATACAGAAAAAGTTTGATCTCATCTTAATGAAAAGTAGATAAGAATTAAAATTAAATTTGCTTGATAACATATACTAGAGATCCTCAATAATCAATTTTATCGAAATATGATCTGTAGTTTAAAATATTGAATATGCGAATATACAGAGGAACAGATACTATGAATAATTAACTGGGATGAATATCAAATTAACCGGCTGCGTCCTAATTGAAGGTATTATCCCGGGGTTCTCGTCGATGGCCTGAGAAAAATCATGAAAACGTCAGTCAAGATAACTGGTCACAGAAGCCGAGATTTTACATCGGGACCTTCTGAATACAATAGCTAAGAAGTCGGCCGCAGTTAATTTGTCAAAAGGAATAAAGAAAAATCACGGCTTCATTCAAATTTGCTTACACACAGCCGAGGTTCTAACCAGATAATATCCAAAAAAAATTAGACGCATTTCATCTCAGATGAGGAGACTTGTTACTAAAGGAAACGAGAAGTACTCTAGAATAAAATCCAAGTTAAAAATCAAAATGGCATTTGCGACTGGTAGACTACTTCGTGATCTCTATGAAAGCGACGAGCTTCTGGTAGCTTACGAGTAAAGATTATCGTGAATTATGACGTATAAGTTTTTATAAGGGTACAAGATGGGATCTGAAGATTTCTGTCTTCTGGGTTGTTGCGCTGTGTAGTCTGATAGATGTTTACCAACGTTTCAGAGGACATACTGCCTCCATCATCAGGGCGATGAGTATGAAGATTTCTGTCTTCTGGGTTGTTGCGCCTTGTAGTCTGGTCGATGTTAACCAACGTTTCAGAGGTCATACTGCCTCCATCATCAGGGCGACTAAAATATGAAGATTTCTGTCTTCTGGGTTGTTGCGCCGTGTAGTCTGTTCGATGTTAACCAACGTTTCAAGGTCATACTGCCTCCATCATCAGGGCGA
>NW_019059848.1:1249531-1275191 GCF_000696155.1 Zootermopsis nevadensis | reverse complement strand
CGATCTAAATGAATCCGAAGTGCATTCAGATAAGGGAGTTTTCGGATTGTGCCACGACCCCGGAAAGGCTCCACAATTTGAGATTAGGAAGACAAGATGGCTTCCTTGTTGCCATACAATAGGCCAATGTCAAACCTAAATCCAACTTCATTTGTATGTACTCTTTAATGTCAAGGATTTTTCAACATAGTGTTACAGTGTAGCATATGTTTTACTTGAATTCAAGTACAGAAATTGTCGTGCCCTACATGGTAGCCAAATTTAATGTTCTCGATAACCTTAAATTGTTCATAATGTTTGTGGGAACATGTAAAGTTTCAGAGAGGTAGCTCTTTTTAATGCTTAATATTTATTCAGTACATTCACAGAAAAATGAAATATGGTATAGTATTTAAACCCTAATTTAAAAAAATTTCTTCGCTGACTAGACTTAATCCAGTAGAGTTATAAAGGCTTCTTCTTTTATGTTATTGCTATTTTTTACTTGGTAGTTGTCACTTTCTTCTGATAAGTGTGTAGTTAACTGTGAAAACTCTGCTAGTCCATATTACTGTCAAAATTAAAATTAATAAAATACAGGACATTTATTCTCTCAAGGACTTCCCTCCACTGAACAGACATTTAAACATTTTATGTACATATTATGTGGTGTTACTCAAGGGTAAATGTGTGCTACATAACGTGTGAACGTAAAACAGAAACATAAAATGACAAATCTCAGGTTATTATTTGTAAAGGTGAGAACATTGTTCCGACAACAGTTAATTGCACAAGTGAATATAAGGAACAAAATTACAAGCTAGTCAGATTCCCACAGAACACAGTTCCTGCCCACAAAATTATTAGAGCTCTAAGAGACTTTGATTATCTTGATTCATTACATAATCATGATTCAGTGTGAAAGAACACATAATTCAAGTCTGTCTGTTTTCAAGAATTTAATTGTATTTTATTTACATTCCTTTGGATATATGCAATTTAAAGTAATTTATATGTTACAGCATTATATGTAGTGACATTATTTTATTTTTCAGCTCTTTGCCAGAGTCTGTATTTGCTGGACTTGGACGCACAGAATATCTGAGCCTGGCTGATAACTCTCTTCCTGAAGTTCCAAATCATATTCTGCAACAGATGCCTGTACTGAAGACACTTGACATTGGTCGTAGTAGGCTCCAAGCAATCACAGACAAGGACTTCCAGGTGAACCCAAGAGTCATCACATGACGTCTCAGTAATTCTGTTGTCTTTTTTCAGTATCATGGAATTTCTTCCAAAATCTGAACTATTTATATACACAAGGTTTTTAACAGTGTCTGTCTGAACTAATATTGAGCCTAATAGAGGTAAAATAACAAAGGAAAAAGAATATTATGTAATTAGGAACTTAGTAATTCATAGGCTTCGTATCTATGGTTAGAAAACACTATGGGAAACACTTTCAAAACACGAGCAGAGATAGGATGAAAAATGTTGAAATATAGGAAGTATGTGGTAAGGATGTGAAGTGGAATGCATCAGTTTACGATAGGATCAATTACTTCAGAAAATTCTTTGGTCAGTTAAGTAAGTAATACCAGTAAGTGCTTAGACCTGTAAAAGTATGTTACTGCCCATGGATCTATTGTGAATAGTTTATAACAATCTGTCTTCCATTGATTGAATTTGAGCGTATGGTTATAAAAATTTCCTTTAATGCTTTTGCAGAACATGACAGATTTACAACATCTAGTGCTTGCAGGAAATAATATTTCTCAACTAGATCAATCTTCCATGCCACACACATTAAGACATCTTCATCTTGGCCGTAACAAGCTGATGCACTTGAATGACACACTCAGGTAAATATTTCATTGCTGTAAGCAACAATGATGTTTAAGTTAATTTTTTATCATGTTGTAACAAATGGGACAGTAGAATACAAACTCCATGGTTAATAAGGAATTTTCGTAAGCAGCTGATATTTATTCGGCTAATCAAGATATTCCATTTTCATATGGAACAAAAAGATTCAGCAGCACAGAAGTCCACCAATGAATTCATTTTTTTGATAGAATCTTTCCTGTATTTCATATAATGTAATATATAAAATCTATTTATATTTGTCATTTTCCTGTATTTCATACCTGAAAAGAGACTAAACTGCTATGTGTCTCATAAAACATTTCAGAAGCTATTATAATCTCTTATTATGATATGGAAAATTTAAATAATTATTGCAGGGGCCTGACTGAGCTAGAATGGTTGTTTCTAAATGGTAACCAGCTGACTACCCTTGATGAACAACTTCCCCGAGAAGGAAACAAATTGGCTCTGCTCCATGCTGGTAGCAACCAACTGCAGAAATTACCACAAGAACTACAGAACTTCATCCTTCTTGAGTCTCTCTTCTTCCAGCACAATGAACTGCTCAATTTGGGAGGAACTGTGCAGAGGGCAAGGAACCTGAAAAGACTTCACCTTTGTCATAATAAGATCCAGGAGGTAAATATGATTGTCAGTCTGCAGAGATCATTAATTCTTGGTTTGCTTATTGATATTGTTTGAACTGCATTAATTGTGTAGTCAAATTGAAGGATGGTGGTGAATGGTGAATTCTGTCTCTATGTTTTACATTTATATTTTTCTGTCTTTGGAAGTCTGATTACATCCAAGATACTTCAAAGTATTGTTACCAAGAAACACTCTGTTTAAATGATGATAATTTTGAATTTGAAATTAGAAGTGTCTTAATAAAGTGACATAACGATGAGAAGTTTCAGATTTGCCTGTGCATGTGAAGTCAAGATGTCCCACTATATGCCATGTAGCGCATGTGAAGTCAAGATGTCCCACTATACGCCATGTAGCTGCTTGGGGGGAGAGGAGGTATAGCTCCTACTCATTCTTAACCTTGGCACTAGATGGGGGTGGTCAACATTACGCACTGGCCATGCTTTACCCCCAGGAAAGGACCCCAGTGCTCATTGGATAGGAGGCTGAGTGGGCCCCAGAGATGGTCTGGATGCAGAGGCTAGAGGAAAAATCCTCTGTCCCATCGGGGATAGAACCCCACTTGTCTAGTCCATAGTCATTCACTATACAGACTGAGCTATCCCCGTTCCTAATTTTTTTGTATAATGGGGACTGATTATAAAATTTACATGAATCTTTAACATGATTTTTAAGATTTTGGTTGTAGCTATTCTGCCTTATTTACAAAACTGTGTTTCTTTCAACATTTATAATTTTTTGTTCAAATGCCACATAAATTTTATTTATTATGTTATAATGAATTCACAGTGATGAGTTCATTTACTGTATTGACTGGTGTAGGTATTTTGCATTTGTTAAAAAAATTTACTTCTGATTGATTATTTCCTGCTAAGTTCCATAACTTTGTTTTATCTCTATACAAAGAGAATGCAATGTCATATAAGAAATATTTGTAATACATATCAGTGCATTTCTTGTGTTATAATAAAACTTCATTGCCTATATGACACCACATCTTTCATCTGTTTGTTTACAGTTGTTATCAGATGAATTTACCGAATTAGATTCCTTAGAAGATCTTCAACTTGGACACAACCAGTTAATATCACTCAATGGATCTCTTGCTCCACTGCGCTCTCTCCGCTGTCTGAATCTCACCAATAATCTTCTTCAGGAGTTCTCCTTACAAGATATTCAAGGCTTAAAGAGACTTAGGATAATTGATCTCTCGTACAACAAGATTTCTCATCTTAGTGGACGAATGGAGGTAAAGCATTATATTTTGAAAAAAATTTCATTATAATTTCTATTAAATTTGTTGTCATTAACAAAAACGGAAAGTAAAATAAACTCAATGCTTTCTGTTAACATACCTTTCATAAAAAAGATTAATGGATTTAAAGTTCCTTCTCCTGTATTTAACAGTTACATAGGAATGTCAAAAAATTAAACAGATAAAAACTTTCAGACTGAATCTTATCTGGTCTTTATAAATTTTAATAGTGACATTTTCTCCACACCCAATGTAATATTTACATGATCGCAACTAATTTCACAGAGCCATATTTGTGAAATTACTGTGCATCATCTGCAACTGAAACAACCCTAAAGATATCAGGCAATCAATCAGTCAGTCAGTCATTCAGTTTCTTCAGTGTATGCTTGCTGAGAATGAGGAAACCACAGAAAGTCTTGGGGAGGAATACTGGCCCCAGAAAAGAATTCACAAACTTCCCAAAAGAAATCAGATGAATTGTATATTTCTAACTAGCTTGATTGTTACAGTAATTAAATAAAAGCTGAATAAATCCATAATGCTACACTCATTACATGCTTAATATCATTCTCAATCCATTTCCTGTAAGGACTTTGAAATCATTTTGTAGATTTGTATGACATGTTGTTCTAGAACTTGGTGGAACCTGAAACCAGGATTGTAGAGTTACGTCTGGACCATAACCTGCTGCGGACTTTAGATGGAGCTTTGATGGGTGTTCACGGTCTTCAGAAGCTGAACCTAAGCAACAATCTTCTGGAAAAAATTGCTCCCGATGATTTGATTGGTTTAGAGGACCTTCGCATTCTTGATGTGTCCTTCAATCGCCTGACAACACTGGAAGAAACTTCAAAGGTACAACTTGGGAATAAAAACTGTGCATATATTGCTGATTAACACTAGAAGATATGATACTGGCTCTTGTAAAGCAATGGCATTCTGGGGTAATTTAATTGTTTTGAAAACTCCCACTGTCACACCACATGACTTACAGTTACCAAGTGCATTTATCTTCTAACTGATCCCAAGTAACTTAAGATCTTACTTCTGTTAAAAATAAAACACATATGAGATAACATCGCCTTCATGTAGTGCAAATGTGAATGCATGGAATGATACCTCCCTTATATTAATTGACTAGTGTAAAAAGCCTATTGGAATTCAATAGGGTATGATTTCTTTAATATCACCCAGAACGTATTGTTATAGAGAACAACAATGAGAAGTGTCAGCTGTATTACATGTTACATTGTTTAAATTCTTTCTGTGATGTCCATAACTATTTAAATATTTCCCCTGTGAGTGCAACCAAACATGCATGAATGTAAACACGCAAACATTTACAAAAATCACCAAGTTTTGAACTTTTCATATTGAAGTTGAATTCCTTTCAAGTTACCTGGTCTTGTATTTCATGAAGAACATGGAAGTTTCCATAGCTCTTACTATGTGAAATATTACCTTTGTGGTAGGTTTAGAAAAGATCAAATCATTTATATTGATACTGTTATTATGAACTGCTTCAGACATTTTTACCATCCTTGGAGCAGCTGTATGCATCTCACAATGCTCTGACAGCACTGAAACAAGATTTCCATGGATTACCCACTCTCTGCAGGGCTGATCTGTCACATAACCAGATCCAATCTATAGGGCGTGACCTTGCATCCAAGACACACTGCCGGATGCACAGACTGCTGGGTGTGCTGCGAGTCTACCTGACAGGTAATATGGTTTAAACTAGTATGAGCCAATTTTAAGGACAGCAGAATAAACCCATCATATCACAACTAATTTAAATTAAGTACTGTGTAACTTAATATGTATATCTGTTATCATATAAACTTTAGAAATTTTTTTATATAAATTGTTAAACACTTCAATGTATTAGTCATATTTATTACTATGTGCAATTTCTTAGATGTTTTATAATATGTTGGCGATGATATTTATTCTGTGTTTGTGTAACAACATGATCATTTGATTTATTAAGGTAAGTACATGAAAATTCCACCACCCACTTAGAATAGGCCTTGATTTAAACATTTGTTTATAACCTCCATACACATTTTGAATGTTGTGTTATCATATTAATCTTGATAATAGCATCTGATTTTAACAATACATGTGTTTAACACTGGTAGTAACGACAACACTAGGTATATTTAACCTTTCATGTTTTGTGATAATTTAGAATATAGACACAAGGTTGCTACCTTAGATGCTTTTAAAGTCTGAAAGCTTTTCCCACAAGTAATTTGGATGGTAACACATAGAAGGATACATAGACATAATCTTTTCGGTTTTCTACTAACTGAAGTATTTCATGATGTTAATAATTAAAATGTCTAATTCCCTTAAGGTATTACACTCAAGTTCATTCTTACATCTATAACAGGAAATCCAGTGCAGTGTGATGCTCAGCTTGTTGAAACGATTGCTGTAATGGAAGCCAACTATACCAAGTTGCATGGACTAGGACACTGCCTGTCTGTGAACCAAACAGCATCAACAGCTCCTTCTGCCTAGACAGTAGTAGTGACTTGCTGCTCACAGCAAATAACTGCCTGCCAACCAGCTGAATACAAACTGAATGACTTACAACTCCCAATAAATGGGCTGTTGAGTTAATGTTTACATAATTAAACAAATAACACTTTTCATTTCTGGACATGACTGTACACACTTCTTATTCTTTCATTATCAGTTGATATAAAACATTGGCAACATGTGACATTGATACAGCATGAAAGATACAAAAATTGTACGACACAGTAAGATATCTTAATGGATATAACCATTTTGTTTGTTTATGAATCAGAAAAGAAAAGACATAGTATTCACCAGCAAAATATATCTCTCTTTATAGAACATGTTGCTAAGTGAAGCATCTCTACAGTTTGAATAGCTTTGTCACTGGTATAGAGTGAAAATATATATTAAAATTCATCATTGCAGGTTAGTTTAAAGCCAAGCTTCTTGTATAATAATATGGCAAACAATATGTTGTTGGTTATTTCTAACGTGTTATTTGAGAATGTTTTAGAGCAAGAATAATTACGAACATCTGAATTTTATAAAACTCATACTGTATAGTGAGATTTCAAACAGTCTGCTAACTGCTAATATATTTTTAAAAAATACTGTAAGATAGTAGAGACCATATTTAGCTTCATCCAGTATACAGGCCAACATATAAGTATACATCATAATAATCACTGAATTTTCATCATCAAAAGAAACTTCCTTCAGTCCTGAATTTTCATCATCAAAAGAAACTTCTTCAATGAAAATAACAAATATGACTGATGAGAAATCAGTTATATTGTTATTATGCAAGAGTTGAGGTTCTGAATGTGTAGATGGTGGTCTTCTGGGTTGTGATGCTATGTGGACTTGTAGGTGGATGCCAACAGTTTGGAAGAACACACTGCCACCATCAGGGTTTCAATCCTGAAAGATGGAGGTGGTATGTTCCTCTAAAACATATCAACCTATAAGTCCACACAATCTCACAATCCAGACCACAATCAACATTCAATTATCAACTTTTCTTTTTACCTAGCTTCTGTGTTTCTTACTGAACAATCCTCTCATCTGTTTGGTCATAGTTGTAGCTTACCAGCAGGAGAAAGGCATCAGTGTCATAGCAGTGCCTGAGGCATCCATATTCTGGACTGTTCAGATGTCTTATGAAGATAACTGCTTAACTCAATGCAGCATATATCAAGCAGACTGACTCCAGGTAATCCTACCATTTTATCCATTTAATACCCTTCCAAGGCCAGACGGTTCTTATATCCAAAAACAAAAAACAGCTTAAAGCAATAACTTACTTTGCTCTGCCATTACCTTTCTTGTAATGTCAATATTACTTTTCTTTTACTTTATACAACAAATGATATGTAAATGTGTGTGAAATTGCACCAAATTATTGTAATGGAACATAAGGTCAGATCTTTGCATACAGGTACATTGATTCATTCTTAGAAATATTGTTTAAAAACTGGAATCAATACAATTTCTGCACTTCATCACTGTTAATTGGCAATGCAAACAGGAGAAGCAGTAAAATGCCATATTACACTTTGAATTTAAACCACATCCTGTAAAGGTAAATTTTGCATTTGGGAATAATGTGAAATGGTTTTTGTCAGTTGTCCAATCTGGTATACTGGTGAAAAACAGAATACACAGTATTTACTAACAAGTGCTATTGTACTCTAATAGACATCCAAATAATAATTGGTTTATATCTCTGATGGAAGTGTTACAAATATAAAGGACAACTGGAGTGTTGTAGGTGAATTGACATACACAATTCTCAGTGTAGAATGTAGCAATTATTCCTCTTGAGTAATTTGTATGACAGAAACAAATGTTTCTCTGGTTGGAGAAAGTAAAATTGTCTTTTTCCTATAAAGTAGCCATTCCCTTCTCTTAAAATAACTTTTCCAGCATGTTACTTTTTTATGGGAGAAGCATTAAAACTTACTGTTGGCCACGGTTTGTAGAATTTTTGGGTGTGGTATCTGCATTTTGCATTAAAACTTACTGTTGGCCACGGTTCGTAGCATTTTTGGGTGTGGTATCTGCAGTTCAATTTCCTTAACTTCCTCTATATGTCCAAATACCCAAGTGATGTCAGTATCAAATTAGTCTGAAATATATTGTACAAATTTTGTGGATTATCTATTTTCAACTGAATTCCATTCTGATAATTATTACACTAAGATTATAAAAAGTGAAACCTCTGTAAGGTTGCTTGTCTAATACATTGCAAAGTTTTCACAACAGCATACTTCAGGATGTCCAACTCAGCCTGCTTCGCTTCATCGTAGCAAGGAGAGGCGCAGTAAGGACAATACAAAAGGATAGCTGTCAGAGAAACTATATGCAGATGAAATGTTGATAGCATCCAAGTTGCAAGAAGTATCAACAGCCTTCAGTAACCTGATGCATTGGGCATGTGACAACAGCTTCATACAACAGGTAGAAAGCGATGTTAATAATCCTTCAGAATGAAGGAAAACAAAAATGTTCGTAGATCTGATATTCCAGTTATGGTTGCCTTCTGATAAAGACTATAGATGTTCTTCTGGGTTGTGATGCCACGTAAACGCGTAGGTGCATTCTGTTTCTGAAAAACATATTGTCTCCACCTTTAGGGCTGAATAAGTTTAGTTGTATCTCTCACCTAATTTGTGATGTGTGGCTGGTACGATGATAGATAAGTTCTAGATTAATATTTGAGAGAATTTGAATAACAAACAGAAAACTAATACTGGATGCAAAATATCTGCAAACCTTAGATATGTCACAGTAAGAGGAGAAGGGAAGATAGAAAGGGCAAGGGGGGAACAAGACACCTTAAGTGACGTTGCGTCCCTGCCCTCTCCATACCTTAGCTGGCTGACCACCAATGTAATGGCCATTGAAGATCAGAAATATTGTGACAGGAGTACTTTTGTTTCACAATTTTGTGTATATTCTTTTGTTTTCCTTTGAATTTCAAACTCAGTTGTATTTATTAAATGAGTGATTACATTGCTGTAGCTCCCAGTAACATCAAACATGACAGAAAGACAGTCCCTAGTTTTTGTTTTCTTTTAAGTATATGGTACCTGAACTCCTTTACACACTTGACACTCAAGGGTACAAGGAATATCACAAACTGTGGAACAAGAAAATGCAACATTTATTCTTGCCATAAATAAGGCCATCTCTTCTCACTTCATGTGTAGGGGCCCTGTTTCAGTTCCACCAATTCTGTGTATTTGTTACTTAAAATCAATTATGTAATGTAGCACACAATTTAATTTAGTTACCATTCAAAATTATATGACAAGAGACCTAAATTGGAATTATCAAATTTTATTACAAATATTCTCAAAATTCTGGTTGCTCAATTGTTCCTTGTTTTGTTGCTTTTTGCCACTGCACCCAACAGTGGTCTTAGAAACACAAATCTAATGCCCTTAACAGACGAACATCATACTCAACAATATCCACTGACTAAACTGATACTGAAAAATATTTTTCATTATTTAGTGTGTCAAATACGTTTACTCCCTTGTGCCCTGATATCATTAGTCTTAGAGAGATAAACAATACTGTAGTCAGATGTCTAGCAAGTCTCATCTTGTTATTTTAACAATTTGATTTGGAGAAGTGGGTTTACAGGTCATTAAACACTTATTTCATTTATAAGAACTACTTGATGCCAAAGTTATTTTATTTGTTACTGGACCTACAACTACAAGTTCATGGCACAGGCATACAGCTTGTCCTCCAACACATAAAGCTCTCTCTTAAATCTAAGTGATATAATGCACAATGTCTTCCATCTCTCAAAATATTTATCATGTATGCTTAACATATAACCTGCCAAATGGGAACAGATTATGTAGTGCCCCTATGATTACATCTATAATTATCAGTATCTCTTGATAATGTAATACTAAGCAGGGATATGCTGAGATCCAGATTTTGAAATTATTCTTAAACTTGGTTTCAATCTCAAAATCAAGCTTCATAATTTTAGCAACTTATCTTGGGAAACTGTACTCTTATCACATTACTCAAGTCAGACCAGTGGCATGCACATCACTGTAAGTATAGGAATTCGGAATCTCAAAGTCCACTGACAGAACAAATTAAAGAGCTCAACATACCCAAAAACTGTAATATAAAAAGTTTATGCCGTAGTTCTACGAGTTTTATCTAACTCTTTTAACCGACTGATGAGTACAGACTGAAATTTAAAATAATACATTGCATTGTTTGCCCCCCCCCCATTTTATTAAAACGGTAACATAAAAGTTAAGAATTGATTCCTTCCTTTTTTCACATCTTGGATCCAATAGATAATGTTGCTGCAGTCACTGTGCCATCATCAGGGTGTCCTTAACATATATTGCACTCATCACCTTCATGAGAAAAAGTCAATTTGCTTTATGATCCTACATTGTTTTTCATGAAAAGGCAAAGATATCAAGGGTTCCAGCACATGCATGAACAAATATTTTCTCCAAATATATAACATGTGATTTTGTATCCCTTAATGACTTAATTTTTATTGATTCTGGATGCAAATCAATTGTTTACAAGATCAATCACTAATTCTTCTTCTATGGCTCTGCGGTCCGTATTCGGTCCATGGCCTCAATTCTCCTCTTCCATTCGGTCCTACCCTCCGCTGCTCACTAATAGAGATATTAAACTTCAGGGTCATATATGACTGTAAGAGTTGCAATGAGTAAACTTCAGGGTCATATATGACTGTAAGTGTTGCAATGAGTGTGTGAGAGAGAGAGAGCTCAAAATATGAGTTCTGGATTATTTGTACCTTTTAGTTGTAAATACATCATATGGAAGACCAGTTTTCAGTATACTGTGACAGCAGAAATAAGTCCTACACAGAACATGTTTCTCTGGTTCATGCCAGAATGCTGGAACCCTTCCTATTTTGCCTCATACTGATTTACACTGTGGTATAATTTTCTTTTTCCTTAGATTTCTATAAAAATTGCATACACTAACAATGACATGTCAATAAACAAATACAAAGTACAAACTATAATGGAAATTGTTAACATAATCAGACCAGTGGTTGGAAACTTCTGATGTGGCACACAGTTTGTTGGTTGGTTTGTTCTTGTAATCTATGTCAAAAATGGTAGACAATTCTAAAACCAGGTACTGACAGAGAACAGCCAAACAGAATGTTAAACAAGATTGGAAAGGTGTACCCTTTAGAATACACTGACAATCCAAAGGTGTATTTCATGCCACATCACATAGGGCATTATTATTACCTTTATTCCCACTGCACAATATAATTGTTTCAAAAACAAGGCCCAATGCTGCAGTGGGACCATGGTTCTTACTGTTGCACAATGACAGTCATGCAGGTTGCCTAAAAATGTGGCAGACAGACAGGGATGGGGCCATAAGGCGTCTTTTGCTCACGCTAGAGAACAAAGCATACATAAAACAAGATGGAAATATTGATAATCCTGTGTTTGAAACAAAGAATGCTACTTGATGAAATCAAAATGGCAGCCTGCTATACCATCATGAATGCCAAGTGCAACAAAGAAACGAGCGAAATACAGACGGCAATCCCTTTCCTCTACCAAATAGACACAAATCTGTTATATAGCTATGGCCAGGTTGTTAGGGTAATCAGATTTCCAGCCAGATGTCTGAATATGTTAAATATTATGGCTGACAAAAATATAAAATTGCCACAAGGATATGTGAAATCAGAGTATTTGAAACATCATAATAAATACAATGGTCTATCTGAATAATATAAAATTGTTACAATCACTGCAGGTCTTTCCTGAGCACCAGACTATTAAAAAATATATTGACCTCACAGAGGAACATGTCTTGGCATCTTTTAGTTCAGGCAATGCTACAGCTGCTGCTGTTGCATCTGTGCCTGCATTTGAGCCAACATCTCCTGCATCCTACGCAGCTCTGCTTCCTTCTCCTGAAGGATGCGGTCCTTCTCCACTGTTACCTTTTCCTCTCCAGCCAACAGTCTGCAATAAGTAATCAAAATTATTAGTGAAATATTGTGTGAATTTTTGATATTTCATGCCTTCAAAAATAATTATATACCAACACACATTTTTTACATTAAAAATTAAAATTTTATCTAAGACATTACCTTCTTACATTCCCTTATTTGCAGTAGAATTTCACAAAACAATTAATGTTACAGCCCTCTGTCTATTTGGGGGAATAGTTCATCTATAACATACAGCACAGTTGCAACAATTTTCTTTTTTAAGTATTAATTATTAATATGACTCTAGGGATGATGAATTCTGAGTACTGTCTGATTTTCTTTTTTAAGTATTAATTATTAACATGACTCTAGGGCTGATGAATTCTGAGTACTGTCTACCAAGAACAGCAAAACTTGGAACTTTCATTCCATTTTGCTGTTAAGCTCTATAGACTTCAACATGCCTCTTCATTGTTGATGTTTATTTTCTTTGCTCCCCAGATTTACATAAAGGTAGTACCAATAAAAATAACTGTTTCAAAATTTCACTCATCAAACACTGCACAGAAAGTTGTCATGTTAATGAATTATCTCCTGCTGTGATGCGGAGCGATAACTGTCATTCCCAGTTTTAGTGTTCCCATAACATTAGTAAGAGAGCTAAGTGTTCATACAGCTGTAGAGTATGTGGTCTCATAATCTAGTACATATCTTTGTTCTTAAATGTGAGATCCCTAATAATGATAAGAACAATATCAGTCTGCACTTACGTCTGCCTCTTGGGTACAGGAGCACCTTTAGCAAGTCGCTCAGAGCGGTAGTTTTCATAATGAACCTCTTGTGTTACCTCTTGCAGGTCTTGCATATGTGTGCTACAAACAATAAAATTAATCCCAACTTTGGCATATAAATTCATACTTGACACACAAATTTGATATTGTCAATACCAAGGCCTGCCATGGGACATAACTTTGAACCAGTTTAATTACATTTAGAACCTATGCTATGTAACAGACAGTGATGAAATAGGCCGACTGACAGGATTTCATCTGAATCCTTATATTTTGAAATATGGAAGATACCCTTCTACAACATGGTCTCTATATTATGCAACTTGGTATAATCTATGGCCCGTAGTTCTGGTTTGGTGATTCTGAAAGGATTTCATGCAATACAAATCTCATGTAAATTATGTTTCCAATGAAACCTTCTGAAAGGAAATTTTTTATTATTATATGTTCAGTGAACTTTTAAAATGGTTTTACAACTACTTAATTGTTTTCACAACTGATAATTATCATGGCAATACAACTCAGATTATGGCAGTGTAATGTTAAGCAGTGCAGGCACTCACATAAGCATGGTGCGCAGTTTGATGAAGTCACAGTGGTCAGGATTTTCAACCTCAACAACCCCCCAAGGGTACAGTCGTCCACGCACCTTTCGTCCACGTACTTCCAACAATGTGTTGGCTCCACATACGGCAAATGGGACTGCTTCTTTTAATTGTCTTACCTGGAAGTGCACGAACATTTATTTGTATAATTAAATATTTCTGGCTTTAATGAGATTATGAATGCAATAACGGATATAGGATTTGAGATTTTTGTGGCTCTATACGGCCAGACTACATGGCACAACAACCCAGAAGAGCACCATTTATACAATAATGGATATTCCAACAATACAGTACAGTCTGTATCATGTTCTGAATACCAGGTTGAATCTGTAGAAATGCATATAATCACCCCAGATACAGCAAAGAGCTGACAGGTTTAGGTTTTCTGGTAGTGTTAATAGGTGTAATGTTATGTAGCACTGCTAAAAAGAGATGTAAAGGAAAACAATGTGGACAGCAAAGACAAAAGCAGAGCAGTTAAAATCAGATTCTTCACAATTCAAAAACTGTTTTGTAGTGGTATGAATCATTATTGGAAATTAAGAATTAAAGAAGAATGTACATTTCTGAGAGGCAGTTCTACATTAAATGGAACTTGAGAGATTAACTATTGAAAGTATATGGCACAGTATGAACTAGCAAGACAGCATGTCAATGGTGCATTCCTAGAAACTGTCACAGATGCTAACGTGGGCTACTGTTGATTATTTACACACAATCAGTAAACACCATCACATTGAGTGGACACCAACAAGCATTCTAAACTAGCTTCCTTGAACATGAAAGCATGACTCTTGTATGTCATGTCTCATCAGTATTTTTATAATTAAATTTATCAAAAAATACACACTTACATGACCAAAAGAAATGTATTGTGATGTCTGGGCGCAGTTTCTTTGAAGTGCAGAGCCTGAGGTGGTTGGCCTGACTTGTAATTCAGTAGATCCAGTCCTACCCATTAAAATTAACAAATTCTAAGATGAGGATGACAAGGAAAGGGTAGGGTAAGTAGGCACACAAAGATACAATAATCTGCAAACCAGAATAAAAAGTATGTATCATCTGATATACCTGCTCCTTATAATCTTCATCCTCATCACTGTCACAGTCTGGGAGAGGATATATCTTGATTCCATTGCTCTCAATTTCCTCCATTACCTAGAGCAGCACAATGTGAAGTCATAACTATATTCTTAAAATCAGAAGATTCACAAAAAAAATATTACTGTGCAAATACTGTATTATATTCTTACTCTTTTCTTCAGCCTTAAGACCTCCTTTTTTGTTAAGACATCTGCCTTTGCTATGACTGGGACAATGTTCACTTTGTTGTGCAACTGTTTCATGAACTCAATGTCAAGAGGCTTTAGGCTGCAACGAAAGACAGTAAATACAAGAAATACTGATTAATAGTACTTTAAACTTCGATATTCCACATTCTTATAAATTAAACACAACAACAACAAATTCTGTTATCAATAATACTGTAACAAAATTCTTACCCATGTCCAAATGGGGAGATGAAGTAAAAACAGCAATGAACTCTGTTATCAACAATGTTTCTTCTGTTTAAACCACTTTCATCCCGTAAGAATCTTTCAAACTGGTCATCTATATACTGAATGATTGCCCGGAAACTGAAAAATTTAGACTGGTTACATACGTAGTAATGGAGAAGTATTATTTTTGTACATTCCATTGCAAGACTTCACCTGTCAGTATTGTCAATAGAATCCCCATATCCTGGAGTGTCCACCACTGTCAGTCTTAATTTCACACCCCGTTCCTCAATCTCCACTGTTGATGCATCCAACTTAACAGTTTGATGTGTCTTCTCTGCACAAAGAAAAACAACCTCACCACTTCACACTACAAATATCTAGTATCAAGGCACATAAGGTTATAGCAACTTACCAACAGCATCTGGAACCACACGCTCTGGATAAAGATCAGTCAAGAAAAGGCTATTTACTAGAGTTGATTTCCCTAATCCCGATTCCCCTACAACCATTAATGTAAATTCGAAGCCTTTCTTCACCGATTTCCGATGAACTTGATTGGGTAAATTTGCAAATCCAACATAACCAGGGGTCTCCAAACTAGCAAACTGGAAACAAATACATATATTACAAAGCTTCTTCGCCGTTTAACGTATAATTATCATAGCCGACACGAAACAATTCCAAACACAACCATATACTTCGAACACTCCCAAAATATTCTGATATACACTTTACTAATTACAGAAGATCTACGTTACACATGATTATTTTTCGGTACACTCACAGTTTTCACGGATTCACTTGACATGATACTTCGTCTACTCCTAAGCCAACTGCTACGAAATG
The DNA here is from genome assembly GCF_000696155.1 of Zootermopsis nevadensis. Next base: position 1,259,172 of record NW_019059848.1, on the reverse strand, counting down.
AGTACTCTACAAACTACAGGAAACCAACTATAAAACTAAACCAATACACCCCACACCTCTCAACTGAGAAAAACTGACAGCTACTGGACAATACCCGTACTATTCAACATCCGGTCGACAGCAGCGCTAAATCAACGAGCGCTGCACATTAATTTAAAATTTTATCCTTCGAAATGCAATTCATTTATAATTCTGTACAGCTCAGCTACGAGAAGGGATTGGGAAACATCCTAAATGGAAAGTGCAGTGCTTCAGTACAGATGAAAGCAGTTAACATAAATGTTCACTAAGAAATCGTGATGCTTTTAGCGTTGTCACGAAGGTGAAGGTAAGACAATTTGCCTAACCCTTAGAATATGAATGCTGTAACAAAACAATACCAGTGTGCAACAAGTTTGCCTCAGATGCTGTCTCATTCAGATGAATGAGGCAAAAAATGATAACAGATGCCAATGCCAAAAGAGAACTGGGGAGTTCCTTGTTTGTGTGTTTATTAGATATTCCATAATGAATAATCAACCAGATGTCATAAATGCAATGTAAAGATTGCCCTTCCTCATTCAAAGGATTGTATAACTGCACTTTGCAGGGCTTTTAATTATGTTAAATACCATGTATTGACAGAGATTATGAAATCTTTGTGCTTCCCCCCCCACAATGTTCAAAGTATTAAAACTGTAGAGATATAGCTAAACCATTGTCTTTGCCTGTTCTGTAGGTTTATAGTGATTTTAACTTACTTTTAATGTACATCTACAAAATTCATCAGTCACCATTCAACTCTGTGCTGAGCCACTTCTGTCAAGGTCACGACCCATTTTTCTAAGATCCAGTTAAATATTTTCATCGCAGTATGCCTTAATGTCCAAAGTTCCAAGGATTTTATTGTTTTGCCATTTATTTGAAACCACTTCACTGTATCATTAGAATATCCATCAATTGAGGGTGAACAACAGATCAAAACCAAAGGAAGGAAACATATCTTTATAAACATTATTAAATTCCAACTTTATTATTTTTTAGTCTACAAACAGATCAATACAATTAACTCACAATAAATTCTATCAACATGTTCACGTCTTTTTGGACGGTTCTAAGTGTGTAAAAGTAGTATTGTAACAATTTAGGGATTTGCTTTAAAGAGATTATAACACTATAAACATTAAATACTGTAACTGTTATTGGAGAAAATAGACAATTTTTATTATACCAGCACCAAATCATCCTTTCAGTTTCTGTAATCAAGTTTTATTGCTTCCTGTCTCATCTTCTGTCCACACTAAGCGCTGTTTATAAACATTGTAAACTACTATAATACTGTCATTGTTCAAAAGAGGATGCTGTTGTTGATCAGTATTTTCTCATGCTTGTTACCTACATTTCGTAAATAAAAGGTTTCCTTGGCATGGGATATTATGGACGTACAAGCATTGTATTATAGTACTTCTTTAAGCAGGCTAGAAACAATTAAAAAATATAACAATGGAATACAAATTTTCATAAATTCTTTAAACTTTCCCAGATTTTAAAAAGTTCTTTCAATAAACTCCTGCTTCAAGGACAGTTATATAACTTATCAAAGATACTGACAATGACAGAAAAGCTTTAAAATGAAGCTGATTGACACTGTGAACAAATGCTAATATTAACATCATAACTTTTCTCGATTGTGGACATCACATGAAGAAACCTGCTTGCTCGTGATTGTAAATTTCCATTCTTTATTATTTTGCATTCCAATTGTCGGCTGCATCTTCATTCATTTTTCTTTAGCAGTGAAACATTTAGCTGAACGTCTCAGGATTTGCTGATGGACCCGGAATTCAATTTGCTGTGAATGAAAACAGAACTCTATTAGAGTACATAGCAGAAACATCTCAGAGTAAATTAGAAATTTAATTATAAAATAGTTAATACATTATTGTAGAATGTCAGGTGTCCCTATATGTATGAGTGTGTGTGTGTGTGTTAGTGTTTATCAGCCAGAAGTCTGCAGACTGCTACTAGATTATAAATACTAGTTAATATTATATTATAATATATCCTTATCACAAATATAAAAATTATGACAGTATTTTAAAAACAGCTACCTTATTTCAATTTTTGTTTTCTTTTAACATCTAGGTAAGTTAGTGTTGATTATAACAGCATCCCATCTCATTTTCATTGATCTGATCATCCTAATATTATTTGATGAAGAGCACAAATTATAAAGCTCCAATTATGCAATTTTCTTCAGTCTTTTGTCACTTTTGTCTCTTAGGTTCAATTGTTCTACTCAGCAGCCTGTGAAGCACATCTCTTGTATTTGTTAATATAATGGTATTGTGTAATTTTTTTAAGTTTTGACTCACTGTGAAGTGTGCTACAGTATAACTGACAAAAAATTGTAGCCCAAGACTGAGTGTGTGTGAACAGACAGTGTTCTTGAAATCCTTGAATATGTCATGCAACATGTAGCCCATTACTAAACATGCATCTTTATGTCTACATTCCTCTACAGAAGTTGGATAGACCTGCTTAAAATTTTCAAATAATCTGTAATCTATTGCAGCCATTCCATGCATGTTTCTACTTATGTAATTTGTATCCATTTACCACCGAAACCCTATATTGATTGTGTATATCACAAATCAAAATGAAGATTGTGACATGAGCTAGTGAGTCATACATGATTATAGAACTCTGTCACTTTCCACTTAAATTTAATACATCATATTTTTTGTTCAGTGGCTTTCTTAACACGCATTACTCTTGAAAGATAATCCTAAAGACAGTTGCAGTGTTGAGGTGCCTTGTTTAATTCTGTTCATAAATTTGAAAAGATTGAGATAAACTGCATCACTGCTGAAGAAATTTCTGCCATTTTATCATCTCCTGCGTCAACCACCAGGCTGTAAGTCTTGTAGCAAGTAGGAGTTTTAAAACAACTACACATATAAAATGTTAATGCTTGTGTGAGAGTCAATTCCTTTTAAAATTACTTCTATGATAGAACAGAATTTCTTTCAGTCAGAACTTATTTTGACAGTGCACTAATCATCCTGGAAATACAGCTGGGCCAATTTCATTCCGGCAACCTCTTCCTTGATTGCTAAGTTTGTTGTGTAGCATTAGTTTAAAATTTTAAAACTAAAAGAAACCATCAAAGACATCTTCACAAATAGACATGTCTAGTGATGACAACCCATTCATACATAAAAGGTTTCTGCAAGGTTACAAGCTGTTACAATGTCTGAGCAACACCAAATCTCATACTTCTACTGAAGGATTGCTAGTAGTGTACTGCAATTAAATATTTGTCGCAAGCAATAAGTATTGATTATGTAGTGAACTGTTTCCTGAACAAGTATGAAGATTATTTATATATATTATTGTTCTCCTGCTGTATTGCTACTGCTGCTGCTGTTGCAGGTACTATTATACCACCACCACCACCACCACAAAAGAACATTGTTACTCATTGAACTGTGCACTGAAAAATCACTTATCTGAGATATTGCAGGCACATCTTTTTCTTTTACTGATACCATTCCTTGGGTTAGTTCAGATGTGTGCCCAAATGAACCACACAAACACAGGAACAAAGAACATCATTTGTGCTTGTCTCGCTGTAGTAGTTAACTTCAAATACGGAGTAGTATTCTTCTCAACCATCACATTAAAATAGGACTTAGCTGCATTTCTACCCCATAACAAAATAGATAACTATAGACCCTACACATTTGCCCCTCAAGGAAGATGTAAGCTATGCGCACAATTAAAGCAAACCAAATTTTTTCTAGGCTGTTATAGCTATCACCTACGAAGTATGTACATAATTTCCAAAATCCAAAATTTGATTTACAGGACTTGGGAATGCACCCAGTCATCTGTCTAATGGCCAGTGTGTGCCCTTTTTCATGGTGTAAAGTTGAATGAAATGTGAAGGTAACCACTTAATGTTGTCATGTAGAATGTGTGGATCTTTACATCCATACCTCCTTCATGATGTGCTTAAGGCACAGGAGCAATTTCAACCTTACATTGGATATACTGGGTCACTGATGATTACAGGAAGTTCTTATCTAAAGCAGAGATTAATATGTTGATTGGTGACAAATTCTAGGAATAAATGGTTTTTCTACACTACATTAAGGCCACATTCTCTGCAGTAAAGTAATGGTCATTATGGGATTTTTATTCTTACCCTCTGTATAGATTTGTTTCTTGCATGTCTAGCAAGAAGCTCAAGTTCAGTAAGATATGCAAGACTTTCAGATTTGAATATTGCACTTTCCAATTCCGGGGCAAACATGGGTAGACTGGTCTTCTTTCTCAGCAGAGACTTGACGGTCCAACGTGTGGAGCTGGGAGCAGACTGGGAATGACAACCTGCTGTGGACACTTCGTTCATTGTATCAACACCGTCTTGTAGTAACATCTTTGGTGGCAGTACTCGTTTTACTCTTTTGTAAATGTTATTGTTATTACTTTTAACATTATTCATGTTAATCGAGTTTTTATTTGAAGTTGAAGGGATATTACTGGGTTCTTGAACCCCAGCAATAAGTTTGATGTCTTGTAGTTCTGCCGTGCTGTTTCCTGGAGGAAAGAACACGGAAATGATGGTACTAGAGCCTGCAAAGGGACAGAGGGAAGTGGCAGGCGACCAGAGGATGAAGACTCACTTTCCTTACCCTGTGAGGTGATATCCTCTGGCACTGGTGAGGCACACTCACTGTTTTCCCACTGAACACACACCATAGGAGCACTGGTGAATACCACATCCACTTCCTCAATAGACTTGCAGGTTTCAGATGGAGTCTCTATTGTGTTTGGGGACTCAAGGTCCTGTATTAGCTGTAAAGCTGCTTCCAGTTCCTTGCAGAACTCTGCGTCACTGCCTTTATGTCCTGTCCTCTGCGAATCATCTTGCGAAGATTCCTGACAACTACTGCCTTTAGACTCACTGTAAGTCTTCTCTGGCGAGTCTTCCATAGCTACACTTTCACTTGCACTTTGAGGAGAGGTTGGCTGTTGAAACATTTTCTTCTTGGACAAAAATGTTTGCTGCAGTTCCACCATCAGTGAGGCATACTGAACCTTATCATTAAAGTCTAAACCTTCAACAATACCCAGTCTGTCTTTGGTGAATATTTCACTTCGTGGTCGTGCAGGTTTAGGACTGACAGCAATATTGGAAGACTCTGCATTCAGACTTATTGCAGTGTTCAGTCGCGACCTATATAGCGCAGGTTCAGTGAGCCTCTCCAGGCATTCATATATGGGAAGGTTTGTATTTGAATCCTGGGAGGAACTTTCTGAAAGCGCAGCAGGAGATGGTGTCCTTGAGAAACTCTTCATGTAATTCAAACTCCGGTCCCCATTACTTTCTTCAGACACTTGTTCCACACGAACTATTGGGTTCACAACACACGTTTTTGGTTCATTATTGTGAGTCCTGTGAACATCTATCCTAGCACTCTTATTATTCTTTAGATTTATAGTCTTGTTGCCTTCATTTACTTGCACATTTGGAAGTTTCAGGTAGGGTGATTCATTCTTGGAGGATCCAGCAGTGTCTGTTTCAAAAACCCATGACTGTGCATATTGGCTGTAGATGTTGTGGGCTTGCTTCCCTACAGAGTTCGGTTTTTTCTGGAATGAAACAAAGCCATTGGTGAACACCAAATAATATTTCATTTTATCTATAATCCTATGCACAAACCCTATGATTACTCAGATGATACAGTAAATTCTGTTCAGAATTTAAAGAAAAGTTATTAAGTACTAACTAACTAGATGGCTTGTGGAACCCGAACGTTCATCACCGAAATAACCAAAGCCAACTCCTATCTCTCACAGACTCCACCTGAGATTATCCTCCCATCTACATCTAGGTCTCCCTGGTGGTCTCTTCCCCTCAGGCTTCCCGACCAATACCCAGTGCACACCTATTGCCCCATCCATGCGTGCCACACGTCCTGCCCATCTCATTCTTCTTGACTTAATCACCCTGACAATACTGAGGGAGGAGTACAAATTTTTAAACTCATCATTATGCAATTTTCTCCATACCCCATCGTCTTCTCACCTAAACCCATATATACTCCTCAACACCCTATTCTCAAACACAATCTATGTTCCTCCGTCAGAGTGAGAAACCATGTTTTGCACCCATACAAACAACAGCCAGAATTATTTTGTATATTTTAATCTTCATGTTCTTAGAAATCAGACGGGGAGACAAAATATTTTGAACTTAGAAATAGCAAGCATTTCTGGAATTCAGTCTCCTCATAACTTCTTCATGAATATCATTTTGATTTGTAATTGTTGTTTACAAATATTTGAACTCTGTCACACTTTCAAAGGATTTATTAGCCATTCTAAGATAATTCTGCCTGCCTGTCTGCTGATGAGATACCATCATGTACTTGTTTCTTCTGAATTTACCTCTAGTCCCACCTGTCCGCTAGCTTCTAGTAAAATTTCCATGTTCCTCTGTATTGTATTTATGTCGTCACCTAATAAATTAACATCATCAGCATATGCCAATAGTTGTATTCTAGTGCAAAGTTAAAGAGCAGTGGAGACAAAGCATCTCCTTGTTTCAGACCGTTCTTGATGGAATATGACTCAGATAAATATTTACCTATACGAATTTTGCTCCGGGTTTCATTTAAGCACATTTTTATTAGTCTCACTAGCTTCTTTGGTATACCAAATTCAATGAGAATATTGTATAACACCCCTGTTAACAGAGTCATAGGCTTTTTTGAAATCTGTAAATAACTAATGTATTCCAATTTTTTCCCTAGTATCTGACAGAGATAAATTTTCATACAATAGATGTGTAATATGTTATCTTACCCTGGGCAATATGTACTCTATGTCTGAAACTTGCTCATGAATGCTCCTCTTTGGAGGTCTAGATCTTTGTATAGAGCAAAATGTGAACTGACTATCCAGGAACGATGTCACAATGGCAACTGCAGTACTAATACTTGTCGTCACTCGGGCTGAAATGAGAAAAGCCGTAAAGCAGCCATAATACATGCAGGTCTACCATTTTAAATTGGCAGTATTTTATGAACAACTTGCACATCAAATTAGTTTAAATGTTTACAGTTCTTATTAGATTAAATTAACTAGTACTTCTGAATCATGTAATACAACTCCTCCACCATTTTATAAGCATTTGCAATATATACTAAATCAATAATAGCTGCATATAGCTTTTCAAAATAGTTTTTTACAGAAAGAATTTTTAAATTCCTAGTTTAATAAAAAGAAATATTCTAGTCTTCTGTCATGCTGCATCAGATGTTTTTCTTGTATGGTAATTACTTCGTTTTAACTAACTGGACCGTATTTATTGCATAGATATGATGTAATTCCAGAAATATGAAATCTGTAACATGCGGTAAGAACATACCTGATATGCAAAGCTGAAAATGCGTTTTAAATGTCAATCTAATTTAATGGAGAAGAATTCTTACTGAGAAAGCTAATAGTCCCCAAGTTAGTCAAGAAATTCCCCGTCTTTTATGGAACCCATAGATTCTTTATCATGTTTCTAGTGAACATGCTACTATATCCTATCCTGAGCAAAACAAAATAGTAACCATTTTATAGTGTTTCATTTGATCTATTTTATATTATCATTTAATCTGCACTTGTGTGAGTGAAAATATTGATACCAGATTATATTCATTTATAGTTATTTAACAACACTTTTTCAGTAGCTCAGATTATGTAGCATCAAATTAGAGGTTGATAGTAAATAATGAATTGGAAGGGATGTGGAAGAAAGCTATTATGGCCTAATTTAATGACTTTCCTGTCCAATGAGTTACACATATTGCATGATATCACCAGTAAAGCACGCATGCAATAATTTAATACTACTAAGTGGGCATTTCGTAATATACAGAGTGAGCCTCTTGCAAGAGGCCCCAGACAACCAGAAATAAAACCATTATTTGTGCACCGAGTGTAATCATATGTTGTGGATACGTACTTCAGTCCTTTTAGAAGTCGCATACCTGCAACAGTTTATCACCATCAATGCATAAATAGTTGTTTTACTGTATTACTGGAAGTCTGGAGTTTATCACCATCAATGCATAAATAGTGGTTTTACTGGAAGTCTGTGGCCTCTAATTGGATGATCACTTTGTACAGACTGTATATGCTTTATTTAATGAAATACAAAGGAATTTTTTTTCAGTCAAACTTATTCCCTCTGCTGTCACTTAACTTAATCAAAATCAGAATTTATGACTAAGCAGTACAGTAATTATTTCATCTGAAAATTATGTCTGGTAACAGTTTACTTATAAGTTTATCTGCAAACATCAAAAACAAAGCCAATGAACTATATGAAGTAATTATTAAAGAAAATACTTAGTGTATTCCAAATTAGAAACTACACAATGGATTTTGATGTAATTGATTAATTTTGTAATGCTGGATCCTACTCCAGTATTTGTTAGTGATGGATTCTTGAGTAATTGCATTCATGGAAATTCATGAAGTAATTTTGTAGATAAAATTTGTAGTCAGACAGATAGACAAGGTATTCCCTACATACGTTCATTTAAAATACTTTGTGCAAGGAGTGTTTAACAAAGAAGAGGCATAAGTAGGCTATATAATACCATAGAAAACCAATTTCTTCAGATTCTTCTGTCCAATAATTTCTTGTATGTTGCTTGTCATGAAGAAGTGCCACTCTCCAATTTCCAGAATAACGATATTTACTACATTTATTGCAAAAATGGACACTGTGAGAAACAGCAAAGCCTCTTGCTTCTTGGCTGTAAGGTCTCCAATACAAGACAGCATTGCTCCACCAATTCCAACAACAATATTCTGGAACAATAAACAATAATCACTTACTATACTTTGGAGTCAGATATGTGCAAAATCAGAGAATTATTACGAGTGTTCCTTTCAGATTCTTACTTATGTTTCATTACAGTTTGGCTAGAGATGGGTGTCGATTAGCTTACCCAAGCACCTGCCCAAATATTAGAGCCCATCTTGAAGATTGGAAGCGAGATAAGGAAGAATATTCCCGCGACCAGCTGCACAATGCCGGCGCCCACATAGACCAAGTTCCACAGCACATGGCATGCAGCACACACCCTTCTGTGTGCGCACATCGGCGAGCCTGTTGAGAGAAAGCACGTCACAGTTATTTTCACGGGAATTAGAGGGAGGACTGTCCTCACCACGAGCTGCATGCCCTGCTATAAGGAAAGGACTCCGCATTTTTCTATGAGTCTGCTGGGAAATAACATACTACAACCGGAGTAGGATTTGAGGTTATCACGGCGGTGAGTACGAAGATGTCTGTCTCTGGGTTGTAGCGCCATGTAGTCTGGTAGAAGTATCTGCTTGAAGTGTATTTTAAAGTATGCCTGCTGGCATGCCACGAAATAAAATTAAATACAAGATAAATTAAACAACTGGTGAACGGAAAAAATTACATAATGATGAGCTTTACAATTTGTACCTTTCACTTAATGTCATTTATCGTTAAACTATTTATATCAAGAAGGGTGTTACGGTCTGGACATATAGAACGTATGGGGAAACAAGAAATATATATAAAATTATAGTCTTCTGAGTTGTAATATTGAGGGCGATCC
>NW_019059848.1:1235655-1248653 GCF_000696155.1 Zootermopsis nevadensis | reverse complement strand
AGATTATTTAGGGTACTATTTAAGCTGTTGAGTCATTCAACAATGCACTCTGCGCCATGCAGAGTTTATATAAGTAAGGTTAAATGACACTTGACCTTTCATGTTGCATGACACATTCTCTTCTTTTGGAACCAGGAGCTGAACTGAAGATGACTGTCTTCTGGGTTGTTGCGCCGTGTAGTCTGGTAGAAGTTTACCGACGTTTTAGACGTCCATTAGCAGGGCGATGACTCTGAAACGTTGGTGGACATCTACCAGACTACACGGCGCAACAACCCAGAAGACAGAAATCTTCAGACTCACCGCCGTGAAAATCTTAAATCCTACAGGAGCTGAACTATTTCATTTGACTTCTTCCTACACCGAGGAATCACTTCATCCGATTTTCCTTATGCATCGCAACGTCCGTATATGTTGGATGTCTGTCTCTCCGTCTCCCAAATAACCTTTGAATGAACCACTTACCATGGGAAAAATTCTAGTTCGTACCGTTAAATTTATGGACCTAAAATTCTGTATTATTACAGATATTTTATAATAAAAATTAGCGTTAATTAACGTTGATTTTATGTTTACGGAACGTAAAAACAGAGCGACCAGGCGAAAGTTGTGTTTATTTACGACCTAACGACCATATGACATTTGGTTGAACTGGCCTGTTTTAGTTTTTCACGCTAAAAGAAACTGGCGTGGAGTTTGGTCATACGCGTATATAAAAATAACGCTTTAAAAAAAATTGTGTACTGAAAATCACAAACTTATCGGCTGCGATAAGCCTTAAGTTACGTTTTAAGAATGCTCATATACAGAAGATTTCGTCGGAAACCCGGAAAGGAAAAGTCCACGTGGTAGACCTTTACGTACAAATGGAGGATCGCATACGTAGAGAGCCGAATTGTGCTGGAATTTCGAATGATGAATTGGAAAGAATGCGTAAGAAAACTGTAATTGTCCGTTTTATAGTTATCATTTACCTGGTAGGATGCGGAAATCCAGGAAAATCCTAATATCATGATTTCGGGTAGGAATTAGAACCTGGATTCTCCTGAGAGCGAAGTAGGATTGCTGTTCACTCAATTATGACATTCGATTCACTCGAAACACACGACAAGACGTGTTCAATCAAAATATTTTCCGTTATCAGTATTCTTTAAGCAGTCACAAATTCCAGTTCTCATGAGAACTCTTAATGACATGACTTATTTAACCCAGTAAGTTGATTATTTGGGCCCTGTGATTCGAATTCAGAAGTTTATGAAAGGGATGAATAGGATATACACGTGGTGTAATGACTGAATATTAAAACAATATCATATACGCAGTCAGCAAATTAAGGGATAATTTGCATGTGACTAGTAGAAAATACTTGTAAATAACAATTTAACGGATACATGTGGAAAGAATTACGAAAACCTCAAGGAAAGAGAAAAGTTAGAAGACCTGAAAATTACGGTCCGATCAGGTTTTACCCTCGAAACAGGCGCCGGGGTTTTGACCCAATGGGCGCTACCGCTGTTGTTTTCGAGAGGGGGGACAGATAAAGGCCTTTGTTTTAAGGGTAGGAGAATAAAAACTAATTTTAGGTAAACATTTGTTGTGTTTCCTGTTTTCATTATTTTAAATTTTTCAACAAAAATCTAGGGTGTGAGGCCGGGTTTATGCCTCACCCTTGATTGTTAAAACGGAGAATAATGCCGTAAAGTTTCAGAAAGAACAATTATAAATGGCATAAATCAGGGTGGTCCAACTTTTTTCCTCGCTTGGGCCAGAATAATTTTCCTATTGGACCCAAGGGCCAAGAAACTCCTACTGCCACTATTTTTGCGTTTTCATTATCTTTAATAATACCTATTCAGAAATGACAAATTACAATCGCATGTGCTGAAATGACGTTTCGGAGATGGGATAGAGCTAATCCCTATCCGGAGATAGGGATTAGCTCTATCTAGTGGGCCCAACTGTGTAGGAACCTGAAGACGGAGATAGAGTCCCATCTCCGAAACGTCGTTTTTTACGTTTTATATTTACTAGACGATGGATAATATCCAAGAAATTTTTTATTCTACTATAGAATTGTATATTATTTTAAATTTGCTCCTGCAATAGCTTGTATCTGATACAATAACAATTTGTACCAGAAGAACGTACATCTTATGTTTTTAAAGTGAATATCAGCTTCAATTTTTGTTGTTGCTAAACGAAGGGTTGATCGTAACATATCCATAGATAACGCGTACCGAAATGTGGCATTTGTACGTAAAGCAACAGATGAGATGAGAATCATAATTATTTTTTTTAAAATCCTCAAGAGTAAAGAAAATAAATGGGTTTGTACTAATTATAACAAATTAACAAATACTTTTGCGGGCGGCCAGTTGGACCACGCTGACATAAATAAACAAAACTAAACTGACTTAAAACTTGTGCGCTCTGAAGTGTCAATGGAATCAATGCTGTTCATTAAAATGAATAATCATGACTATGATGAATTCTTTACTTTCCCTATAATAAACGAACATTAAATTCACATTTAAGTATTCGTTGTTGGTACGTATTGAAATTGGCGAAGAAGGCAAAACTGTACGACAACCGATAAGAAGGGCTTCGCTGTTTTCACTTCCTAAAATAAAATTAAATGTATGTAACTTTTTTGGTAAATGCTTCAAAGTTGTGTTGTATTAGAGCAATGGATTATCAGAATACAACTAATCTTATTTCAGTGTATTCGGTACTCGACCATTGAGGTCTTCTGTTGAAACAAAATATTTGTTTTCGTCTAGAATGATCTGCCGTCGTTAAGATTACATCGAGACAATATTATGCTTTTATGTAAAGTGTTCGATAAAATTGTTCTACGTAAATGAAAACTGAAATGGCTGGACAATTGTTCAATAACAAAATTTAATAAAAAAAATCGGTTAATCTTAGGACAATTGTTCAATAACAAAATTTAATTTAAAAAAAAAATCGGTTAATCTTTTCCCGAGCTGTTTCATGTGTATGGACAAGCGGAGGTGTTTTAACTAATCTAATTTCCTGGTTTAAATGAATACACGCGGTTTTCTTTATATCTAATTAATTTGATATAAACTGTTTTTAACTATATAAATATAATGCGGGTAATAAGCTTACAACTGGCAAATACGCTACTGACATAGTTCATGTTTCAGAATACTAAATATATTTTAAACAATTTAATTCATGTCGAAAGACCTCCTACATTAAACCAGCATTACCTTTAAGTATTGTTTCCAATGTTTGATATGGAGAAAATGTAATTATAAGGCTATTTTCTGTTTGTTTTATTTGTGTCGTAATTGTATATTGTATATTTGTATAATCTCTAAATCTATTAATGATCAGAACATGAACATTCACGTGTTCAACGTGAATGTGTGTAAGAGGTCCTTATATTTAATCCGAAGTCCAGAATTTACATATTATCGTTTACAGACTTCTATTTGACTTGGCTTCCAATAAAAAAAACACTAAGAGTCGCTTGTTCTCACCTGTATCTGCGGTTTTGTGTACGTCTTAGAGAATGTCGGTCAGTGGGTACAACGGACCATCCTTCCACCAGCGGTCAGGTCGCAGCATCCATCCTGCGTTCATCACAACATGACAAGGGTAAGAAGTCGACTGCTGTAGCTCGGTTTGGCGCGGGGAAGGGGTGGGGACACCGCTCCGTATCGATCAGCCCAGACGATGGGTGAAGGACGAGTCCAGTGCGGTGACGCAATAATTACAGATGAAAGCAGTTACCGTCTGCTTCAGAGCTAAACCCTTCCCCTGTAACTAGTAAACACGCTGTGAAGCGTTCTTAAATAAAAACGGTGTTTGGAGGTGGACTGGATTCGACCGGTGTCGGGCTTTTGTGAATAATTAACTTTCGGGGGGGTTTTTTACAAGGCAGAAACATTTTTGACTAGCAATAAGAAATACTCTTGATAATACCTCTCCTTCCTTTTGTTATAAAGATCACAACAATGAAGTTTTAGTTAATCTTGTTCAAATATAAAGCACTAACATTTTTGACACAAAATTTCACAATTTCCACATAGCCATAAACTATATTTACATATAAATCCTTGCCCTTTGAATATGCAAACATATGAAAAGATAGCATCAATAACCTGTCCTCAAGATCTTACATCATAATTAACCCGTGTAACTCCACCACTGCAGCAGCACAAAAAGAATCCAGCTCAAACCTTGCCATCCTTAAAAATTTGATTACCCTCATCTATTTTAGTATTTCCATACCTTCTTCTTCTTTATTAGGCCGTCTCCTTTACAGGAGGTTGGTGACATATTATGAACAGGATCCTTCCATCCTTTTCTCGGACTGGGACCTGTTCATATACGTTCTTGGCAGATGATCCAGAAGTGGTTTGCCATTGCCTTCTTCTGTGTGTGAATGGAGTAATTGTTGGGATGCCACGGAGGAAAACTCCGTGTGCCTAGACCACGGCCTTGCCCAAACAGAAGTTATAAATTCGGGCACGCTGGGAATCGAACACGAGACCCCAGGATTACAAGGCCAGCGTTCTAACCGCTAGATCACCGCGGCTAAAGCTACCAATAGGGGAAATAGAAGTTCTAGGGATGTTAAAATCATTTAACGCCGCTGTTGAGTGGTCAGCACAAAGGATTCGTGTTCTAGAGGTCCCTGGCTCAATTTTCAGAACGGAGGGTGGCTGTCGTACTGATCTTTTAATTGTAGCCCGCAGTCCTGCTAGACAAATACTGGGATAGTAAATTTCTTTTTACAGATCACGATCTGTGGCCACTTCTGAAGTATCTTTTCCTATTTACCCTATAATGCCATCTTCCCACTCGGAGCTGCATATTTGTCATTGAGAAATTACATGAGGTCTCTGACCGGTTGTGGCCCAAGGTTTTACCGCACTGTTATAGAACGAAATGCAAGCACGTTCTACTAACTTGGCTGTTGAGCTTAATTAGCTGCACTCGTTGTAATTTTGATGATGGCGAATTGCTGGAGTAGAATCTAGAAAAGCGATATTATGACGAACAAACTGGTAACGGGTGTTCGATAACTTTATCTCCTATGCAAAACATTGTCTTCTTGTTATGGATTCTGAAGATAAATCAACGTCATCGCAAAACCCCCGCCATTGACTCTGTCAAGAATTAGTTTAATCCAGCTTACTCCGTCAAAACATCAAAGTATTATTAATACACATGATACTATTTTATTTAAAAATATATCGAGTTAATAAATCCTTGTAGATATAGTCGGATATTGGTGATGGTGGCCGATTACTCGTTTCGTCCACCTCGCGACTTTGATGCCTTCGTGTGAATTTGTTAGAAGTGTTGTGACACGAAAGAGTATGAATTTTTATTACTTACCCGTGGCACGACGTCCATACAAAATTTCAGCAATTTCCGACCAACCATGTTCAATTTAGAAAATTAGTGCGCAGGTCGCCGTGTTCAGCTGACGCAGAATACCCCTGTTGGTTTGCCTCTGGTTAGTTAGGTTAGGTTAAGATAGCATCTGCGCAGAAGGTGATGCGCAGTGACGTGATGCAATTTGTCTATGTTAAGGCATCGTATGAGTTCTATTTTCGATTGCGGGATATTGAACAATCAAATATTTCAATGTTCTGAAATTATAGAACAATCTTGTGTTTGAGTCACTACCATAGCTTTACACTTCAAAGATTTTACATTGGTTACCTACCTGTGGACCTCGCAACACAATAGGCCCACGTCACTTATCCATGTTTTTTTCCGTAATTGTGGTTTTTGAATTAAATTTGTGGTCTTCTTACGCTTAAGAATTATTAATACACATGTTAAAATTTTATTTTAAAATATGTCGAGTGCATAACTCCTTACTTTGTAATGTTATATTCCTGTCCCGGTCTTAGTTTCCCGTGAGATCAAGGAAAAAGAGAGGTTATTCCTGCGCTTAATTAAACATCACGCCATGAAGACGTATGGAGGAGTGGATGCAGAGTTCCATGCATTTTTAACCTCGGCACTGGATGAAACTTTTTCCCGTTTTTGCCGTATGTCCGCGAGATTTCAACCTTGAAATTTTTGTTAAATCATTCCAACATTATGACGCGGTTTGTTACGAAATTTTTATCCATTCCCTTTATTCACCCGTTCAGTGTCAGACGTCCTCAATTTATGTTATTTCTCCCGAATACTAGCAAGTTTCCCGTGAAAAATAAAGGAGAGAGGAAGCAGCAGTGAGCTTAGTGCTTAGTTAGCGTTTCATAGTTTGTTTGTTTACTCTTAACCACACATAAAGAGTGGTAAGATCAAGGACTCTGAGACTAACTGGGTCCTGCAGATCGCATGGTAGTGTTTCACGCCATTTGCAGATGGCACTACTGGCTATACTTCCCGATTTGACGGCAGGGGCGTTGTATACTGCTCTTGATGTGATGGGATATGTTGGTATTGTCTGAGATTGTTTATATTTTGGAGTTGCGTCTGTGAATTTGTACTCAAGAAACGTAATTAGAATTCGTCCGAAAACACAGCAGAATGACCTGGGGTTTTGTAACTTGTGGTCCTAATGAAGCATTGGTGGTTTCAGGTATTTTGTGGCGTATATGAAGTATTCTGTTTGAAATAATCATAGATGTATGGACGACAAATTGTTATTTTGGTCGTGCCTTAAGCAACAAGTTTATACAAATACTTATTGGAAATATAGAAGAGGACAGTGTATCCCTTAGAGGTTTCATTGTTTTCCTTGCCATCGTAAATAACTCCATTGGTTTGCGGCTACTGGGTTACAGCATCAAGTGTGGAATACTTCCATGAAAGAAGGTGGTACTACTACAAAATCCGAAAGGAAAATGTTTGACGTCGAATAGATAATATTATTAAACCGAACAGTTGAGGTTTATGATCCCAGCATGAAAATGGGCAGAAATTAACATTACAGTGGTTGATGGAAATAAAGAGTTTTGATTAATTTGTAGCAAATGAGATGCCATTTTTTTGTGTTTGTATCTGATAATCCTAAAGAAGTAGTGTATTTATTTAGATAACCCATGAATATATTTATTGTAAAATGTCCAGCATTTTTTTTCGTCTTTGTATGCTAAATTAAACACTTGAGACCATTTTACACTACCTTAACACAAAGATGTCCAAATAAAATCAGAAAACTTACCACATTTTGTAACACAGTTTTGCCCTGTTCAGATTTTCTAAACTCCAGAACTGAGTGAATGAAAAAATATGTGAGATGAAAATGTTTTCAGAAGTAAAAGAGTGGAAGAGAGTTATTAAGAATAGAAAAGTTTAAGATCTGTAACACAAAATTGTCTGGACTGTCACTTTGATTTTATCTAGAGGAAAAACTGAAATGGGGTTCATATCTTAAGGGATGAATAATAGATTAGGTAAGAGCAGAAGATGATGATGGTGATGAGAGAAGGTGGAGCTGGTTATTTTTTCTTTATTTAGCAGACATATCAAGGTTTGAAAACACAACTTGCTTCAATTTAAAGACGTCCCTTCTTTTCATTTCAAATAATGTTATATATTAGTTATGAAGGAGTTATGGCAGTTATCATTTTGAAGTGATAAGCATTATTTTGTTTTTCATGTAATTTTACAGTATTTGTGACACTATTTCATACACTTCATACAGCTATATTCATGGTGCTTGGCTATGACTGTTGAACCCTCTAATGATACAATGATGAACATAACTTCTGCATATGAATTACTCAAACATAAAATAGAGGTCATATTGTTCCATTGGTGGCTTGATCTATCTCATAATATTTAATAATGTTCACTACGGAGTGCCCTGTTACTTGTTTCAGGGTGCTGTTACAACAAGCCCCTACTTGTGCCTGGGGGAAGAGCATTTGTATGGCCCACAATTCAGTGTGTGCAGAGGTAATGTATATGACTGTGAAATGACCATAACTGTATAAACCAGATTGATTTCAGCTTTGAGCAAAGTAGTTGCTTGCACTTATGTATTAGAGTATGAATTTGTAGCTTTGACTTAAAACAGGAGCTGTGTAAATCACTGTATGACTGATGTTTTTTTTTTCTCTCTCTCTCTCTCTCTGTAGGATTTCCTTGAACACAATGACCCTTCAGGTAGAGAGCCCGACAGTCTACACCAGCCAGGGGGTTCCAATATCAGTGACTGGGATTGCACAAGTAAGAGGTTACTGGATTCCATTTAGGAAAGTCTCAAACAGACTTTTAATGTTTTTTCAACAGATTTCAAAATTTATTAAATGTAAGAATACGTGCAGTATTTCTGAAACTGGTTCCTATTAGAGCAACATTGTTTGTTTACTACTTTCAGAACTGTGGAATCTAAGCCATATGAGGAAATACTCATTCTGGAATATTGTTTAAGAAGCAATACAGTTTTGATGCATTCATTACTGCATTGAGTGAACTTATATGTCTCTTCATTTGTTTGTTTTATTTTTCAAACTACTTGACATATTTTCATTAGATTTATATTGGAGTTGCACTAAATGATCTAGAGGGAAAGTGTACATTTCACATATTGTATTAAAATGTTTCAAGATGAGGCATTAGAGGTAATGATTTCTTTTAGTTGAAAGTTGCTAGTTATTAATGAGGTAGCTTATAAGAGAATGACAAACAGTACTAATTCTTTAGAGTTAATGAATAGAGAATATTTCTATTAAGCTAGATGTAAATGAGAGCATTAAATTGTTGAGGTATAGGTGGAAATGGGGAAGGGTAGGGTAGATTTCTGGTAAAAAGAATAAAATTGTGTAGCAGGAGAATAGCATCAGTAGAGATAGTTATGTTAGGCTATTTGCAAACCCTGATGTTAAATGGACAGAAGTCAACTTAATGAATGAATTATCATTAAAAGATCTGAAGCAAATTTAACTTTAGACTGTATTGATCTTTTATAAGTTCTCGTTTTATGTGTCATGCTTGGGTGTGCTTAATGTTGTACATACTGCAAAGAACACCATAAAAAAAATTATATTGACTTTGCGTTTGTATCAGGTGAAAATCCAGGGGCAAAATGAGGAGATGCTCCTTGCTGCTTGTGAGCAGTTTCTGGGGAAGCAGGAACATGAAATTCAACACATTGCTCTGGTCACTCTGGAAGGACATCAGCGTGCCATCATGGGTAGCATGACTGTTGAGGTTAGTATATCACTTCTAACATAAGAAGTTTTCTGGAAAATTTGACTTTTACATGTGTAAATCCTCAAATACTTGTACTCAGAATTTTGTACTTCACTTGTTGCATACAGGATTGTCAATTATATAAAATAGCATCAGGCATCTTGGACACTAACACAATTGACTTTTATTTTGGAGGTTATGTTTATTCATTTTTATATTTATCTGTAGGTACAGTAATGAAATAGAACCAAATACTTTTGCGTGTGTTTAGATATACTTTTAAATTTATAATTTGATTTTTTGTTATGTTCATGATGGATGTTGTCAGCATAATAAAGTTGAAATTCTGTTACAAGTTGTCATGTGGACTCATGCTGAAGAAGGAAGAGTGCATGGTTAATGTATTGTAAAGTTGTTATTTTAGGAGATACACACTTAGATGTCAGAGGACCAGATGTATTGTATAATGCTTTCCGTTAGGTGAATGCCAGTATAATAATTTAAAAGAGGTTATGATCACTTCCTCCTACATCCTTTTCAGATGATTATGCATATCCATGGTTTCATATCATTTGCTAATGATAGTTAATGTAGTGTAATTAAATAACGTATGAACCAAGTCTTCATTACTGGAAATTAAGGTATGCAGATTATTGACTTTATTCTTAGTGTGTTTAACTGTACTCAGATTATTGACTTTATTCTTAGTGTGTATAACTGTACTGGATTGTCCTAGGGAGAAGTGAAGAAATTTCACACCAAGTATTTCTTATAATTTCTTGTTTAGGAAATCTACAAAGACAGGAAGAAATTCAGCAAGCAGGTGTTTGAGGTTGCTTCGTCTGACCTGGTTAATATGGGCATCACCGTTGTGTCGTACACACTGAAAGATATCCGAGATGAGGAGGTGAGTATGAGTAAGTTTAGTGCTCAATAGCAGAATCAGCATGCTTCTGTTAGTAGTAGTGCGTATAGCAAAGAAAAGATTACTATATCAACTTTCTTTTCAGCATTTAATAAATATTTTTTAAGATGCTGTTTTTTTTTCCTGATTTGTACTTTAGGCTGAGCAGCTTAAGTATTTTTATAGCGTAATTAAAACTTTTCATAGTCATATATGTACATCCATGCTTTAAAGGATGAACTAGTCTTACATAATTGTTTAGTGCCACATTTTTTAGACATGTCTATGCTGTAAAAGAAGACATAGTCTTAATCCTTTTGTTCCTAAATTTTTTATACACATGGCTTCCCATCCAAATTTTTTTATAATAAACATATCATTGTTTAAGCTGTTATTCTTTGACTGAATTCTCCCTATTATTTTGCCGTGGAAAAGACAATAAAACACAGTGTGAAAAGGAATATAACAAATTGTTTAATTTTTATATGGTGATTTATGTTCATAAATATTACCAGTATGAAAGGATTTTTTTGTGTAGGGTGGTCTAAGATAAGGGCATTTGCACATTATCCATGCAGAAAGTCTTGGGTTTCTGTGTCAGCCATATGAAATGTGTATTTTTTTTTATATACCTTCTCCTTCCCTCATCTGTAACAAAGTTAAGACGTATATATAAGGGATACAAGGCCCAAATTGCAGTTTGGCCACCTCTACCATCATATACTATTAATGGGGTAAAATGTAAAATCTGCCATCTGAGTACTCCTGTCTAAAAGACATGAGGATCCCTACCTTATATTAGCTGGATGGGTAGAGATCATTAGAGTCAATGACCATACCTGGAGTTATAAATAACAGTGACAATGTGATGCATTTACAGGTTATGATATAAGTCGGAGACTCAGTGTTTTGTTTAAGTGTATGAAGACATAGCTGTTAGAGAAATTATGAATATGTGGAATGAGTCTGACGAAGTAGTAATAAGGTCCAGTAGCAGGCTTTTGTTATGATGGTGATGTATCTGTGCACTCAATCATAGCAAACAGTTTTTTTCAATAGTTGAACATCTGTTTAAAGTTGAGGTAAAGCCTGTACATGTGATGAACGTCTGGAGTTATATAATGGAAACATTCTTTTGAGAGACACTGCTCTTCATTTTGAGGATGGTTAACGCTTCTTCTTATTTGAATCTTGGCTATCCTGATAAGTTTCTTTGTGATTCTTCCCATTCCTTTAATGCAGTGTCTACTTTAAAACAGACCATGTATTTTCCATTTCATCATTCACAATCATCGTACTGTTTGATGCTATATAATCTAATGTACTTGAGAAACCAACTCCGTGGAGCAGAATTCTTGAGAAGCTGCTCAGCTGGTAATGAAATTCCCTGCCCTCTGGAACCTCAGTTCATTACTGATTTCACAATAGCTTACCACTGACCCTATCCTTAGCCACATGAATCCAATATACACCCTCAACCTACTTTTTTAAGATCCGTCTACATCTAGACTTCTGGAATGGTTTCCGGACTAAAATGTTGGATGTATTTATTATTTCTCCCTTCTGTGCCGCATGCCCTACCCATATCATCATCCTTGATTTCATTATCTTAAAAGAGGTAAATTCATTTTAATAAACATTTTTAAACAAATATATTCCACATTGAGGACTTGGTGCCACCACCTCCCAGTGCAAAAATATATTTTTCTCAGAGTTTCTCTCTCTCTCTCCCCCCACCCCCCCTCCCGTTAATTCTTAAGAATTGTTTTCCAGAATTTTAATCAATAAATGTTCTGCCTGCATGGAGTGTTATACTACAAGAACCCTCAAATTTGGAAATGTGATGATTAGTTTTGTATCTGCTAGGCTAGTCACATATGCCACCTCATCCTCCTGTAATGTTTGTGATATGAGACCAGGTTAGTGTGAAAAGTATGATTTGATTTTCTCTTTTAGTATTCCCATGCATTCAGAGTGAACATTGTTTTCTGGCTGACAGTTTCAGTCAAGTTAAGTGGCTGTTACGTAGCTATTGCTTGTTACTAAGCAGCTTAGCTCAGTTCTAACCCACTGTCCTTGTATGCCATAGTTTGTCTCAGCTGGACCACCAGTTATTCTGAATAGGATTCTTCGTGATTTTCACATCTCAAAGTTAAATCACAGTATTTTCACAAATTTTGTGCAATTCCTAGCATCTTTTCTTCTTCATAGATGAATTCTACAAGATGTAACTTGCACTTGGACTGTGGATTCACACTTCTAATTTCGTTTTATAAAATTAGGTACTTAGAATGTGTAACTTATCCAACAGTTTATGAATATGTGCTCTTATTTCAGATCATTCAATTATATTAACATTTTTTAAACATGGTGTTTGTATAATTTTTCTGAATATGTTACTAACTTGAATTTAATTTTATATGTTTAACTAAATTTCAATAATAATATTCTACTATTTAAAGAGAATTAGGTGTGAGAGAGAAGCACATCTGTTGCACATCACTACTTTGTATACTTTCCAATATCCAGTCTAAAAGAGGTGAGAGGAAGCATGTGTTATTTAGAAATATGGAGAATCCAAAATTGCCTCATTTTTAAACTGCACTTATATACACAGTGCATCACAAGCCATTCACATTAGTGTTGAATTTGTTGTTGTAGTAATACACAGTTACAATAGTAGAGCAGTGTAATGTGAAGGGGTCAAAGCTTTGGTCTTTACCTCCCTTACAAAGGGTGTCCTCTTGCCTGTGTTTGTGAGAAGTGTCATTTTACATTCATATTCAAGTCTCTATTACAGTTGCATTCTTTTAGGCTAGAACTTTTCAGTTGATTTATCATCAGAGTGAATATGTCGGTTCTTGAGGCTTCCATAAAGGTTAATTTTGTTCATATGTGAGTCTTGTTGATATGTATCTGTTATTGAAACCCCTCTTTTAACAGTTATTGCAGA
>NW_019059848.1:1203439-1235608 GCF_000696155.1 Zootermopsis nevadensis | reverse complement strand
AAACTTGCAGCAGAAATTTATACTCTTTAGGGATTAAAGGAGTTATGCCATGTAAGTACAGTTATGTGTTATGGCGAATATATTTCTCATTCTCCCTGATTTTCAAAATTTATTCAGGAAAATATAAACCAGAATACTGAAAAGGATATTTTCTTTAAATTGTTAGAGTACTTTGTGTGTGTACCTTGGCCTTCCGGATAGTGATGCCATGTCATTTTGTAGGTGGTGTTAGCAATGTTCTTCCAAAATGTTGGCAATCATCTACAGGACTACACAATCTAGAATTCCACAGTTCACATTGCCACTGCCATGGGATTAATACATCTCATTTACATTTTGTGTGGTGCTAGAGAAAATTGCAAGATTTTTGTGTAGTTCCAGTAGGAAATCAAGTTTTATGTGCGCAGATGTTCATCATTTTGTATTCTCGTGATGTGGTTAAGATATTACCACCAAATGGTCTCCATTATAATCACATATTAGGAAGACAGGTGAGGGGTAATTTGATAGTGGGTCAGACTTGTGTTTGGTAGGTACCAATCTGTGCAGTGGGACAAGCTGTCCTGACTGAGAAACAAGAGAAAAACAAAATTCAGGACTTTAATAAAAATAAATACAGCATTTGTAATCGGTAGATGGAGATGATTAAATACTTTCACAAATGAGTACTTCTCAACTCCTCACTTTGTGCTCCTCTGTTACCGAATATTGTTAAGTGCATTTGGAAGTGACTGTAGGCTGTTTAATGATTAATTTGTCATGTGTAATTTATTGGCTCTTTGTTATGCTTCAAGGGGGCGAAGGTATGTGTCGAATCTACAGTCTGGAATGTGGCATGCATAATAGTGATATAGCTGCTTATTAGCAGATTTCCTATTTGGTGTGTGTGTATGTATGAGGTGCACAGGTATATATGGTAACACATTTCTGCCTAGGTTTTGTTTGCTTCAAGAAGTATGACTTTTCTCCAGAACTTCATCTCTATTAACCCTTTTAAGTCCAGGGGTAACTATATGTACCACCAGTTTTAATAATCAAGAACTCTGAATTTTGTTGGGAAATATGACTCTTTCCTAAAAAATGTTAACTGTTTGATTTATTTTTGTAATGGAGACATTTAATGTTTTCTTTGAGCTACAGACTGAATTATGTTACTTAGATAAACTTCAACTTCAAAGGATTTCTTTCTTCCTATTACTGTATGGCTAAATAGAATGACCATTTCTTTTATATACAGAGTGATTGAAAATTGATTAAACCCATGCTATTGACCTGTTTTTTCATTAATAAATGAAGCAAATATGATAATGGTACAGTTAAATATGAAAAGTGTTACATGACCTGGAAATGTCTACTGGTTTTGTTAATCCTCTATCAGCAAAGATAAATATTTGCAGGAGTACCAGCATGCTTTTTTATCATCACATAAAATATCATTGTGACAGAATGCATCTGGATAAGAATTTCCATAGTAGAAAGAATTATTAATAAACATCTAAAGACACCTTTTCATGATTATCAGTTGGGAATTGAATATTTTTAGGTTCTGTATTGAATTCTTTTGCATCCTGAAGGCATGGTACTACATGATATCACATCCTGAAGTGTGCTAAAATTAGGACAAAATAATTTGTTATTCATAAATTGGCAGTATTGTCAGGTAGTGCAAAACCCTGCCCATGGGCTGTGAGCCCCAACATTTAGTTACGTCTTGTGTTTGAATGTCTGGCAGTTTATGTAATAAATGAATCTGAAGCATATGCCTAATATAAGGTATGGTTTATTAACATTCACTCACATTTATGGGCTGTTGTCTGGGTGCCTCATATCTAGTGTATTGGTAGTTGTTTCCTTCTAGCTGCTTTCAGAGTCTGCTTTTGTATTTTTTAAATTTGTGCACATTGCATGCATTCTATAGCCTGGCAAATGAGAGTGCTATTAGAATTAAATAGTATTGCTCTATATAAACTAGTGGTTACATAACCAGATTGCATGTATGAAATAAATGTGGCAGATGTGTGTTATAATGTTGCCTCTTCTTTCCCAGTCCCTTTTGTCATTTTTTATTGCCTTTGGGCTTCTTTACATAAAAATGCTAACATTGTAATGTTACTTAGAATTAAATACATGAAAAAATTAAATTATTTGTTTTTTGGTAGGGTTACTTAAAAAGTTTGGGAATGGCAAGAACTGCAGAGGTGAAACGTGATGCTCGCATTGGAGAAGCTGAAGCAAGGCGTGATGCCCAGATTAAAGAGGCAATTGCTGAGGAAGAGCGCATGGCTTCAAGGTAGATTGAGGACAAACACATGGATATCTTGAAGGCACATCAAAAATGACTATGCTTTCTTCTTATTATAATGACATAGAGCTGTAAATTCCTGGAATTTTTAATCTTGAGGAAAAAATCAGGAAGAATTAGCAGAAAGAAAGACATTTGATTTTCAGTCATACAAACATTAATACTACATACTTAAAGAATTGAAGGACATAACACTTTGAAGAATTTGTAGTTTTGTTAGATTATTTCTGAATTTGGGTGAAAGTAATTTTTATAGCATGTATTATTTAGACTGCATTAAATGGGTCTCTTTTCACCACAGCAAGGCACGTCCGTGTTGTGGATAGAGGAGACAGCCTCCAGATGTGGATGGTAGCTGTAAATGTATTAAACAAACAGTTGTGAATGACTGACAAGTGGTTTCCGTGAAGTTGCAAAATTTGAAACTTGGTATGTTAGGAGTTGGATTCTTTGGAAACTTGGATGGTGATGATAATGTGAACATCAGTAAGACTTGGGGAAATGTTAGAGACTACTACAATTTCAGCAAGAGTGAGTTTATGTCATTAAAAGCTAAAGCAGCATAAACCATTGTTTGGCAAAGAATGCTAAAAATTATCAGCTAGAAGGAAGCAAACTAAAATTGTAGTGGTTTCAGAATTCAGGGCAGATGAATGGAGATAATGTGGACAACACAAGATATGAAACTAGGAGAATTTTCATGACCAAAAGAAGGGAATATCTGAAAGACCAAGTTAATGATCTTGAAACAAGCAGTAAGAACAAAAATATTTGAGATTTGTATAATGGAAGGAATCTGTTGTTATACCTTATTCATATGAAGTGTGATAAAATGGACTACACAAATAATCAGGAAATATCACTTATTGGGTGCATACAAATTTTTATCTTGCATTTTTCTTTTGAGGTTAACTGCAGGTGTAGACAGAATTATTGGGTATTATCAATGTGGATTTTGACAAAATCATATCATGTTTATTCATCAGATACTGGAGAAAAAATGGGAGGACAGTGGAACAGTATACAAGCTATTTCTGAACTTCAATAAAGCATATGATACAATTAGGAGGAATGTTTGATACAACATTTTTATTAAACTTAGTGTACCCATGAGCTGATCATGAAAATTACAATACGTTTAAATGAAACCTGTATTAAAGTTCATGTAGATAAACATTTGTCTGATGTATTTCTTATTCAGAATGGTCTGAAATGTTTAGAATATACCATCAGGAAGATCTAAGCACACGGGAGATTGGTCTATACTGATGATGTCAATTCATAGGGAAAAATTACAAATATCATAAAGAAAACACAGAA
This sequence comes from Zootermopsis nevadensis, assembly GCF_000696155.1. The sequence goes on along the minus strand of NW_019059848.1, from coordinate 1,231,986 downwards.
GTTGTGTTATTAAATGGTAATAAGGAAACTGGTGTAGAAGTAAACACAGAAAAGAATCTAAGTACAGCATACCATTTTCAGTCGGAAAAGTTTTTAAGTCTGATTCTAAACAGTTATGGAGCTACAGATATGAAAATGTGTCATAGTTCAAATATTTTGGAATACAGTTCACAAGCAAAACAAGAGTGAAATAAATTCACAAATTGTTTGCTGTTTAGAACTATCTCATCTGCTGCCTAAAAATGTAAAGAGTAAAGTGTACAAAGCTTTAATCTTTTATGTGTGTGAAACTTTTGTTGTCATGTTAAGGAGATAAACGAGCCTATATTTTTATTCACTAAATTTGATTTTACTTCTTTTTGTCAGGTTTTTGAATGACACAGAAATTGCCAAAGCACAAAGAGACTTTGAACTGAAGAAAGCAGCATATGATGTGGAAGTGCAGACAAAGGTAGGCTTTTTAACTTGAATATGGGGATGTAATACAGTTGAACATACTCAGATTCACATTCAGAAACTTCTAGTGTGGTGCAGAGTTTAATATTTTGAGCTTGTAGTTTATGACAATTAACAGAGGGCTGTTATAGTTATCAGTGGAGACTATTTTGGCAATATAAAAGGATCTTAGTGAAATGTGGGTGTTTATAAAATTATAACAGTTTGTAATGAGCAGGGAAGGACAGCTGACTGAAGGAAGTATGATAGATTGCTGGTGGAATTATAAATTTTCCTTGCACAAGCTGCAATGTTTAACATAAACCTTCATTACTAGAGTTAAGCCGGCCGCATTGGCCACACGGTCTGAGGCATAGACCTCATGCCCTTTGGCACTGGGACAATGGGTTCGAATCCCACTTAAAGAGATGGATGTTTGTCTGCATCTTTCTGTATTGTGCTGTCCTGTGTAGGTAGGGGCCTTGCGACAGGCTGATCACTCGTCCAAGGAGTCTTACCGAATGTCTAATAGGATTCAATGAATGAATGTATACCTCGACACCTGCAGGTAAAAGAGGATAAAAACTAAAAAAAAACGAGTTAAGTGCCTTTACTTATGCTAATTTGAATTAATTATTATTATAATTTTTGAGATGCAACTTGGTTGCAACAACTTTCTTCTGATGAATTTTCGGTTGAGTCCAAATGCGTTTCAGAAAGCCGAGGCTGAGTTGGCGTATGAACTCCAAGCTGCCAAGACAAAGCAACGCATTAAGGAAGAGCAGATGCAGATCTTAGTTGTAGAACGAAGTCAGGAGATTGCTGTGCAGGATCAGGAAATGCAGCGCAAAGAGAGAGAGTTGGAAGCTACAGTTAGGCGACCTGCAGAGGCAGAAAAATACAAGTATGATTGTAATGAAGTTTTGTAGGGAGTGACTATGGCACCTTTCTTTGTTGTCCTTTATTGTGTTCTGATTTCTGGTCACCATCATTTAGCAATCAAGAAGTAGAGCAACTAGTAGTCTGTTTCATCCTCATCCAAAAAAATGACAAGAACTCCACCATAGGGCCTATGAAACAGAAGTGCCTATAGCCTAAAAGGACCTTAACTCAGCCCAGACATACACCAACAATGACATAGTCCAATGACAGTTATATCCCAAGGGAAAAAAAAGAGACAACATTTACTGGATTAACCAATTAAAACATTCACTGCCAGAAATATGAATCCCCATTTCACCTTGTAGGTTACATAGCCATGGCTACAAATACACACTAGAAATATAAAATAATCACTTCTATTAAATATTGAAACATCATGCACATTTCAGTAATTCAAAGCCTGAAATATAATCTATGATGTTTTTTATAACATCTGAGTAACATCTACAGGGAAACAAATTGAATATTTTTACTAGCTATGATTTTATAAATTTTCACTGGTGCTAGAGCACACTCAGTTGATCAGCAGCTTCCATGGCTGACAGTAAATGTATTAATTTATTCTCTCACTGAGTTGTTAAATCACAAAGTACTGTTAAACTGATCAATAAATGCAAATAGCAACATTTCCATCAAGGAAATTACAATGAATTCTGGTTATGGATCCCACACTCAAAACCTCTGCATAAAGGCTATCTGTAACAACATGTACTTATTACAAATACCTGTCAAAATAAAACAAATGAGAATAGTACAATGAAGTATGACTAGCCTATATATTGACAGCTTATTACTTGATGAAACGAAGAAAAATGCAATAGAATAATTCATCAGATGAGATCTTCAAGCGGCACGGACAGACTGAAAAATGGAACATTATCATTAGTGGCATAACTTTACTGTAAAACCACATTTACCACAGACCAGGAGAAAAGCCCTGTAGGGGGAAGTCGTTCCTGGGGCGGTGCAGGGGGAATGTTTACTATCAAGTGGACTAGAGGGCTGGGGAAGTGTGATATGTCAGTATTTTACACTATTACACACAGAATGAAAACATCAAGCAGTTAAGAGTAGCGTGTAGTGGGTGCACCTCTAGGGTGTTGTGATAATATTCTAGTTTAAATCACTGTGCCACTGTGAGGTAATCTTGAAGCTATACCCATTAGAACACATGAAAGCCTGTCGTCTGTTATTCGTTCAGTGGTTGTGGAACGCATGCTTTTAGGATGGGTCGTCACTCACTGTGAAATCTTGCGCATGCGCGTATAACGAATTCCTAGCAGGGCTTTTCTCCTGGTCTGTGGACTGTATTAATACAACTCAAATATTCATCTCTCTACATTCCTTCACCTTAAAAATATTATTAGGACAATAAAATCAAAGAGGATGAACTAGATAGGACATGTAGCATATATGGAGGAAATGAGAAAAGCATACATATTTTGGCTCGAAAAACTGAGAAGACACAGTAAACAATAAGATAACAAAAAATGGATCTAAAGAAAATGACGTGGGAAGGCGTGGACTGGATTCAATTGACTCAACTAGGGAATAATTTTGTGAACATAGTAATAAACCTTTGGGTTCTGTAAAAGTAGGGGAATTTCTTGACTAGCTCAGGAAACAACGAAGAAGGACTATGCCTCATGGAATTAGTAAATTCATATTTTCTATACTTCATGATAATCTACTTGGATCATGTCCTATTACCTTTATGATGTCAACGCCTGTAAGGTTCTTGACCACTTCTGGTACTCTACTGACAATGCTCAGAACTTCTCCAGTTAATTTGGCTGCACCAATTTCTCCTTGTCCACTGGATACCATTGTAATCTTCTTGGCTTGGGAGAGAGGGGCTGCAACCTCAGCAGCCACCTGAAATATGCAACCAACACTTGATGTACAATGCACTTTCTCCACTGACTTACTTTGTGGTATTTATCCAAACATTCAAAATGTTAATGAATAATCTGATACTAACATCAAAACCTAAATATAAAACATTCATACAACCAATTTCTGTAATATTAATTTCATACTGATTATAACATCATCATACTATTATTATTTATTATCTCCACATCAATCTTGGACACAAAACTTTCAAACAAATAGAGAAGTGATGCAGAATAAGCAATGGAAGAGATCGTGACAACGAAGAGTGTAAAAGCTGGAGTTACAAAGCAAGAGATAATTTCAAATATAAAATAATTTGCTTTTATATATATATATATATATATATACACACACACACACACACACACACACATGCACTGGCAAAGTCTGACAATTTTAGCCACTCCTGAACTGAGCTGTACCTTTGGCAAAGTATCGAGAAGCATGTCGACCATGGCAGCTTCCTTGTAGTCCTTCCAGGCATCTGCTTTCTTAGCCATTTGCTCTGCCTCTGCTCGAGCCTTTGCCTCGATGGCAAATGCTTCTGCTTCTCCACGCACTCGTACTGATTCTGCTTCTGCCTCAGCTTCTAGGATTACTCTATTCCTATTAGCTTCTGCCAACTTCTCCAGTCTGAAGAAAGATGTAAACACCAAGGTTTTGCAAAGGGGCAAATTAAAGGTTTTTAAAATTTGATGTTCTGAGTAACTCCTGCATTGCTTCATGACTCACCATTTAATTTAGGCAAATTATGAATTTCAATAGTAAATGTTTAAATACACTTCTCTTTGCAAATAACCAAGTAATAATGTCATATTGTGAAGATAAATTCTATGAGTGTCTATAAATAAAAAAATTAATAAACACATATAGGATAGCAATTTAAAAATAAAGATTAAAAACAATGGCATTCTGAGGATGAGAACCCACAATAAGTAAAAGTTATAAACAACAAAATAATAGAATTCAATACTTCAAATTTCCTTGAATGTTCTGTCATATGAAGAAGAAAACATAAAAGCTAAAATTTCCAACTCTTTTAAAAAATTACAGGCCACTGTCAAACCATCAAAAGTCCAGAACCACACTATAACAATAATTCATAACAACCTGGTAGTGAAAAGTTAAATACACATGGATGAACCATAAATGAATCTAATACACAGGACTAAACACCAAACCTATACTGGATAAATCTGTTTTATGTAAAACCAATCAGATTCAACAAGTTGACAGAATGCAATAAAACAGATTTTTCCAAAGTATTATAAAATTGAGCATGACCTTTAAAGAGACTTTTGGATGAAGATTTCTGTCTTCTGGGTTGTTGCGCTGTGTAGCCTGGTAGATGTTTACAAACGTTTCAGAGGTCATACTGCCTCCGTCATCAGGACGATAAATTGCCCTGATGACGGAGGCAGTATGACCTCTGAAACGTTTGTAAACATCTACCAGGCTACACAGCGCAACAACCCAGAAGACAGAAATCTTCATCCAAAAGTCTCTTTAAAGGTCATGCTCAATTTTATAATACTTTGGAAAAATCTGTTTTATTGCATTCTGTCAACTTGTTGAATCTGATTGGTTTTACATAAAACAGATTTATCCAGTATAGGTTTGGTGTTTAGTCCTGTGTATTAGATTCATTTATGGTTCATCCATGTGTATTTAACTTTTCACTACCAGGTTGTTATGAATTATTGTTATAGTGTGGTTCTGGACTTTTGATGGTTTGACAGTGGCCTGTAATTTTTTAAAAGAGTTGGAAATTTTAGCTTTTATGTTTTCTTCTTCATATGACAGAACATTCAAGGAAATTTGAAGTATTGAATTCTATTATTTTGTTGTTTATAACTTTTACTTATTGTGGGTTCTCATCCTCAGAATGCCATTGTTTTTAATCTTTATTTTTAAATTGCTATCCTATATGTGTTTATTAATTTTTTTATTTATAGACACTCATAGAATTTATCTTCACAATATGACATTATTACTTGGTTATTTGCAAAGAGAAGTGTATTTAAACATTTACTATTGAAATTCATAATTTGCCTAAATTAAATGGTGAGTCATGAAGCAATGCAGGAGTTACTCAGAACATCAAATTTTAAAAACCTTTAATTTGCCCCTTTGCAAAACCTTGGTGTTTACATCTTTCTTCAGACTGGAGAAGTTGGCAGAAGCTAATAGGAATAGAGTAATCCTAGAAGCTGAGGCAGAAGCAGAATCAGTACGAGTGCGTGGAGAAGCAGAAGCATTTGCCATCGAGGCAAAGGCTCGAGCAGAGGCAGAGCAAATGGCTAAGAAAGCAGATGCCTGGAAGGACTACAAGGAAGCTGCCATGGTCGACATGCTTCTCGATACTTTGCCAAAGGTACAGCTCAGTTCAGGAGTGGCTAAAATTGTCAGACTTTGCCAGTGCATGTGTGTGTGTGTGTGTGTGTGTGTGTATATATATATATATATATATATAAAAGCAAATTATTTTATATTTGAAATTATCTCTTGCTTTGTAACTCCAGCTTTTACACTCTTCGTTGTCACGATCTCTTCCATTGCTTATTCTGCATCACTTCTCTATTTGTTTGAAAGTTTTGTGTCCAAGATTGATGTGGAGATAATAAATAATAATAGTATGATGATGTTATAATCAGTATGAAATTAATATTACAGAAATTGGTTGTATGAATGTTTTATATTTAGGTTTTGATGTTAGTATCAGATTATTCATTAACATTTTGAATGTTTGGATAAATACCACAAAGTAAGTCAGTGGAGAAAGTGCATTGTACATCAAGTGTTGGTTGCATATTTCAGGTGGCTGCTGAGGTTGCAGCCCCTCTCTCCCAAGCCAAGAAGATTACAATGGTATCCAGTGGACAAGGAGAAATTGGTGCAGCCAAATTAACTGGAGAAGTTCTGAGCATTGTCAGTAGAGTACCAGAAGTGGTCAAGAACCTTACAGGCGTTGACATCATAAAGGTAATAGGACATGATCCAAGTAGATTATCATGAAGTATAGAAAATATGAATTTACTAATTCCATGAGGCATAGTCCTTCTTCGTTGTTTCCTGAGCTAGTCAAGAAATTCCCCTACTTTTACAGAACCCAAAGGTTTATTACTATGTTCACAAAATTATTCCCTAGTTGAGTCAATTGAATCCAGTCCACGCCTTCCCACGTCATTTTCTTTAGATCCATTTTTTGTTATCTTATTGTTTACTGTGTCTTCTCAGTTTTTCGAGCCAAAATATGTATGCTTTTCTCATTTCCTCCATATATGCTACATGTCCTATCTAGTTCATCCTCTTTGATTTTATTGTCCTAATAATATTTTTAAGGTGAAGGAATGTAGAGAGATGAATATTTGAGTTGTATTAATACAGTCCACAGACCAGGAGAAAAGCCCTGCTAGGAATTCGTTATACGCGCATGCGCAAGATTTCACAGTGAGTGACGACCCATCCTAAAAGCATGCGTTCCACAACCACTGAACGAATAACAGACGACAGGCTTTCATGTGTTCTAATGGGTATAGCTTCAAGATTACCTCACAGTGGCACAGTGATTTAAACTAGAATATTATCACAACACCCTAGAGGTGCACCCACTACACGCTACTCTTAACTGCTTGATGTTTTCATTCTGTGTGTAATAGTGTAAAATACTGACATATCACACTTCCCCAGCCCTCTAGTCCACTTGATAGTAAACATTCCCCCTGCACCGCCCCAGGAACGACTTCCCCCTACAGGGCTTTTCTCCTGGTCTGTGGTAAATGTGGTTTTACAGTAAAGTTATGCCACTAATGATAATGTTCCATTTTTCAGTCTGTCCGTGCCGCTTGAAGATCTCATCTGATGAATTATTCTATTGCATTTTTCTTCGTTTCATCAAGTAATAAGCTGTCAATATATAGGCTAGTCATACTTCATTGTACTATTCTCATTTGTTTTATTTTGACAGGTATTTGTAATAAGTACATGTTGTTACAGATAGCCTTTATGCAGAGGTTTTGAGTGTGGGATCCATAACCAGAATTCATTGTAATTTCCTTGATGGAAATGTTGCTATTTGCATTTATTGATCAGTTTAACAGTACTTTGTGATTTAACAACTCAGTGAGAGAATAAATTAATACATTTACTGTCAGCCATGGAAGCTGCTGATCAACTGAGTGTGCTCTAGCACCAGTGAAAATTTATAAAATCATAGCTAGTAAAAATATTCAATTTGTTTCCCTGTAGATGTTACTCAGATGTTATAAAAAACATCATAGATTATATTTCAGGCTTTGAATTACTGAAATGTGCATGATGTTTCAATATTTAATAGAAGTGATTATTTTATATTTCTAGTGTGTATTTGTAGCCATGGCTATGTAACCTACAAGGTGAAATGGGGATTCATATTTCTGGCAGTGAATGTTTTAATTGGTTAATCCAGTAAATGTTGTCTCTTTTTTTTCCCTTGGGATATAACTGTCATTGGACTATGTCATTGTTGGTGTATGTCTGGGCTGAGTTAAGGTCCTTTTAGGCTATAGGCACTTCTGTTTCATAGGCCCTATGGTGGAGTTCTTGTCATTTTATAAACAAATCCTGTTTCCTTGTTTTCTTCCTCATTTCATTTCTGATGTCACACAAGGTGGCTTGGAACCAAGGAATGAAGAGTGTGATCCCTCCCTAGCCAAGTCATGCTACCTTGTTACCCTGAATCCCACAGAGCTGCTGGCTGAACACGTATATATATATATATATATATAACAGTGGCCTGTATGGGCCCTTCCTATACGTTCCTTTGAACAGGCTAAAATAAAAAAATCTTACTGGAACACTGTGATGTCCATGCCCGCCCGCCCACCAACCAACCTGGACCCTTCCATATTTCAGACTAGTCCTTTAGACCGAGGATATGCAACATATGGCCCCACAGGCCACATATGGCCCTTGTAACCTTTTTATGCATATTACCAAGGATCTGACAACACTACCAGATGTAAGACCAAGCTGTACTCATCCTTTGTTTCATATGCTCCCTCCAAGTCAGGATACTTCACTGACAGTGGGACATATCATCCTATCTAGTACAAGTACTATGAACTCATCTCCTTTTTCCTCTTTGTGAAGAGCAAAAGTTCTCTCTTGTGAGGATTTACATGTAGGTCTTTGGTCCTGTACCAGCTTTTCGCTGTGTTCAGATCCCTTACATGAACTCTGGCAATATGTGCAAATTCCTGTTATCATCAAGGCCAAGTATGTACAAACCCCCTTCATTGAGCCATGCAAAGAGCCCATTCACCACCAGGCTAAACAGTAATGGGGACAAAGCCCACCCTACAGAAATCCCTATTCAACAGGCTCAACTTGCATGTTGATACATTCTCAGTACCTACAATAATATCAAACATTAGAAGCCTGATTCTCAAATCCTCAATAAGTAAAAGTGTTCATGGTTGGTTTGTTTCATTCTAGAGGGTGTGTATTTTGAAATGCAAAGTATCAAAATTAAATTCTTAAAATATTTAATGCTTCTGTAGAAGATTCAAGAAAAAACTGCTATTTTCATCATACATTGTATTCATCTGACGTATTTTCTTTGTCAGTAATGTGGATAATCAGAATATATATATTTGTTTTTATCTGTGTAGCTTTATTTGTAACCTTTGTATTATTTTTAATAATAATAATAATTGCATTGAAGTAGATAAGTGCAGTTTTGAACTGGGATAATTACTTGCAAGCCTCTTCCTGTCCATTAGGCCACACCTGTGTCATGCATGCTTTCCTTTCGTAGACAGTTGGTTATTATATTATTATATTAGTGAGTAGTAGTTAGCCCCTAGACTGGACCGCAAGATGGAGGACCACTAGCTGTCCGCAACTGCTTATTCAATATACTCTCAACAACCCTCCATATTTCGAGGCCATCTCCTTCATTTGCAATATGAGAATGTGTCATGGTGTGGTGACAAAGCATCAATTTATGATGGTGAGTAAAAAAATCTATAAATTTTGCATTAATCATTTTTTTCTTTTGAAAACTGCAAAAATGGCTCTCATATAGTATTAAACAATGTGAAAATAAGTTTTACGCCAAGTTATATATTACTTCTACCTACCTCTAACTTATTAAGGAATTCAGTGTAGCACAGAATTATGTCTTACCACATCTAGCATTACAGAACACATGCAGTAAAAATTTTCATAAGTATTGAATGGCTGTGACAATTGATACAAATGTAGCGTAAGAATTAGACAAGTGATGGAAGGTCCATTTCACTTTAAAACATTTCAATGTGTGTCAGAATCCAGCCCTACTTCTTTTACTTGTAATCTATGAGAAAATTAGAAAATCTGCGGTCTTCATGACACGTGCTACCATAGCAAATGCATGATTTGTATGTGCCTCCTTGTCTGCCTTATGGAAACATGAACTAAGTAACTAGATGGTTCATCACCGAAATAACCAAAGCCCTCCACCGGACCCTGTCCTGGGCCAACAAAATCCAGTCTCCTTCAACCCCTATCTTCATAGATCCCGCCTGACATCTCTGCGGTCTCTTCCCCTCAGGCTTCCCAATCAATACCTGGTGTACACCTCGGCCCATCCATGCGCGACCTTATGGGGACATGACCAGCTTAAATCAGCATCAACTTGCTACTAAATATGAAACAAACGTTTAGCTAATACGCAGGACTGGTTTACGTTAACGGTGAATTCTGCCACAATTCCCTACTTCTGTCTCCTTCATTCTTTAAACAGGCTATATTTAATGTTTCATGAGTTAGCAAGCGCCTATCCAGACTATGCACAGTATTAAACCACACCCGCATTGCAGTAGCATATTGCGAATTGATTTTATTCCTGGGAAGAGGGGCTGATGCTTATTTGGATTTGATGTCTCATAACACTTTTGTAATATTCTGATACTTAATATTTTTTCTGGTATTGAACTCGTGAAAGGATGACGGAGCCGGACGAGAACAGTAATTAGTAGCATCGCGAGGGTCTTAACCTATGCTCCTGCGCACAATTTATTCTGTGGTAGCGATGTGCCAACATGGCGAAGTTCGTAGAAAGTGTTTTAATTGTAATCTTGGTGTACGCATTAAGTGAACAAATTACTGCCTTTTCTCTAACTCCTGCAGACTGGCGATTATATGATGACCTGAAAGCAGGCCGTGGGTTATATAACAGTGACAATCAAGTTACTGTACTGAATGCAACAAGTTTTAAAAGTAGTGTGTTTGGAACAAAAAACGCGTGGATCATTGAATTTTATAACAGTTGGTGTGGATTTTGCCATCGATTTGCTCCAATCTGGAAGTCTTTAGCAACAAATATATATGGTAAATCCACGTATTCAATAAGTTGAGTTTGACATCGAAGTTATTTTGAGTACACACTTTTTAACACGACATGCGTAGCAGTAGAAATTTTGCCACATTAACATTTTAAAGTTGTGGTTTCATATGGTTTTTAACCTCATTTGTACCAAATGCCTACCGGAGTGGGATTGCGAAACAAGAATTATCGCCAATCGTAATGGCTTTGGTTGAGCTTTTGCTTGATCTAAGTAAACTTTCCTGCTATTTTGAGGTGACTTCCAACTTCATATGTTCAGTTACAGTTCAGCACCAAATAATTTGTGATGTCTACACATTTGGCTACAAAATAAAAAGCAAATGTACTGTAGAAGTGAAAGGTGATGATACAGGTATTCTACCATGTGTCCAATTTATTGAGAACCATATTTTGTAGCAGATGGTGTAATAAGTGTAAGAAGTTGTAAAGCTGACCGAATTGGAATCTGTTGAACTGTGATAGGTTCCAAAAATTATTTCAAAATAATGCCTTAGAGGAGAAAGACTTGAAAAATGGATGTCAATAGGGCCTAGTTCAGTGATGGATGATGCCACATCATTTGAATGTAGATAGCAAGATGGTATTTTGAAATTGATTACTTTTCCCCATCTCTCGGTTTATTATGTGTGCTCACATTTGTATTATTTAATGTTCTATATCTTCTGTGCAACCAGAAGATTCAGCACCATATTCGCAAAACCTCACCATAGGACATAATATAGAGCCAGTCTTCTTCGATCCAATTTTTTACATCTGTTTTCTCTAAGATTAACTTTAGTATTATCCTCACCATCTGCAGTTTGGTTTCCATAGTATCCTCAAGGGGACAGAAAGATACAGTTGCTAGAATATTGTTGAATAACATACTCAGCCGTGTAAAGGTACATCCGTTTTGTTTCAGACTGGAAAGATGTCATAACTGTTGCAGCTGTGGATTGTGCAAATGATGACAATAACCCACTATGTCGTGAGTATGAAATAATGCATTATCCAATGCTAAAGTTCTTTCCAGCTAATTCAAAGCCAGATAATATGGGAGTTACTGTGAGTAAAGGAAAGAATGTTGAAGAGATACGATCAACTATTGTTGAAATATTAAAAAAAGAGCATATGGAGGGTAGGGGGCCCAGTTGGCCAAACATTACACCATACAGAAACAGTGATATTAAGAATGTGTGGAAGTATGTTCCTAAATCAGTGAAGTTTATGATTTTAATATTTGAAGACATTGATTCCTTTGTTGGAACAGAAGTTATATTAGATCTTCATCAAATAGACAGTGTTCAGTTGAGGTCTGTGCTTAATCAGAATGAAGCTCTGTCTAAACTTATGGGTGTGTCTACATTTCCAAGCATGGTGGTTGTTCAGTCTAACATGATGACATTTCCACTGAGTGTTGGTGATAAAACACGAGAATCTTTTCGCAAATCAATAAAAAGTTTTCTGAAATCAAGACATATAATTGTACCAAAGGAAGAAATACCGAAATCTCCTGAGGAGCCACAAAATAGGGAAATTTCTGATTTATTGGCATTAATTGCAGCAGAGGAAGAAAAGAAAAAAAAGCTTGACGTCAAACAAATGGGGGATGTTGTTTTCTATGTGGACCTAGAGAGGGCAGTCTCTTACAGTTTGAAGCATGAGGTTCCTTCATACAAACTGATTTCAGGAGAGGCTTTCACAGCACTGAAAAATTACTTGAACGTTCTTGTGAAGTACCTTCCATTCAGTGGTAAAGCTTTGAATGTCTTGAATAATTTTAAGAAAAGCATTTTTAAACATACAAATGAGATAAGAGGAGAAAAGGTATTGGAATATTTAAATATGTTTGATAATGGTGCAGAGTCTGTGTTTTCATTGCATGACTGGATTGGATGTAAAGGAAGCAAGCCACAGTACCGTGGATATCCATGTAGCTTGTGGACTCTGTTTCACACACTCACTGTGAATGCAATGATTCAGAACCAGCAGTTGGGCAGCCTAGAGGTCCTCAATGCAATGTTAGGTTATGTAACATACTTTTTCGGATGTGAAGATTGTTCCAAACATTTCCAAGAGATGGCAGCCAGATCAGTGCATGAAGTATCAAGCCTACAGGACAGTGTCTTGTGGTTGTGGAAAGCCCATAATGAGGCAAACAATCGCCTGTCTGGTGATGAAACAGAGGATCCAGAGCATGTAAAAATTCAGTTTCCATCTCTCAACACATGCCCATCATGTAGGAACAAAGATGACAGTTGGAATACTGATGAGGTCCTGAATCATCTCAAAAATATGTATGGCAAGCAGAACATAAGCTACGTGGGTGTTGAGAAGGAGAACGTTTATTCTGATGAGGAATCAGTTTTTGTTTTAAATGAGGGGAAGAAGAAACGATTTGGGTGGAATTTTAACATTTTTGACATTAGTTTGTGTGTAGTATTGTATGCTTTTTCAGCTACCATTTTAATACTAGTATGTATAAAATTTATTATGAGAAGAGGGTATCGGAAAAAGTTGTACATGTATGATATATTGGGTAAAGTGTAATATCATTTCTTATAATAGACCATTGTTAATGTACTTTGTACATCATACAACAACTCATATGCATTTAGGACTCTGATTTTGGCAGTGGATCATTTAAAGTGGGCCTATGTGTCTTGTCTCTAAAGTGTGTGGAGCAGGGGTTTCAACCTATGGGCCACATGCTGCTCCCCTCTCATTATTGTGCTTTGTGCATCCTGCAAACATTTTTTGTAATGTTGTGTAATTCTGTGTGATGAAAAGTAGGTACCTGATGTCAAAAAAACATTCTCTTAATGTCGTCAGTATTTGGCAGTAACTGTTACTGTAATCAACTGTTCAGCTTAATGAAGAACATCAAATCAAGAACTAGGATGTATCTTACATTAACATTTGTAGGAGGGATGCATGTGAATCTCAGAAATGTTAATTAAACCTGATATTGAAAGACTACTCAATCATAAGTAGTGTCAAATATGTCACTTATGACTGGTTTTGTTAAGCTGTTTGCAGTTGTAGGCTTAATTCAGTACCAATCTTAATGAATTGTCATATATAAGAAAGGGTGAGAGGCCCCAAGTGTAGAAGTTACGAACTCTTGGTATAGACAATGAATCCACTGTGTATAATCTGTGATAGTTGTCCACAGTGCCTTCTTATATATGTTTTACATAGATACATCACAAGAGTGAACATACCAAAGACTGAAATAATCGTGTGCCGTCTAGATTTATTTCATGGTATACCTTTAATTTAGGAATGAATTCTAGGCAGGGAAAGTACAGTAAAATGGAATTCTTTTATTTGATTGAAGAAACCTTTTGGTCTTATTATTATTGCATGTTTATTTGTTGATTTCATATAAAATACCTTGCATGTAATAACTACATGTATAATTGTTATTATGTCCATATTAGAAAACATGGTTATGAAATAATTTAACTATGTGTGTGTGAATTCCAAAATTTAATTATATTGCTGAAGCACTGAATACTGCTATAAAAATGAAGGAATATAAACTAAATTTCTTGTAATATTTCGTAGAATGTTTAAATGAAATGTATCAAGATCGGCATTTAACGAAGGAACATGCTATTCAGGTTATATCGAATACATTCCAAAATACTGTCAGCTGCTTTCTTATTGAAAAGTTTGACTCAGTATTGCTAGGTCACACCTAGCTACATGTCTCACATTAGGGTGGTTTCCTTCAACTGAAACAATACAATTTTTAGTAGTATTTATATTTAGTAAATATCAGGAAAGTGTCAACACTAATTTCTTAATGGTCTTTTGACATATGGGCTTTGGTAATGTAGTGTACTATTTTATAGTAATCAGTTATGTGTCAAAATTGAAACAATAAAAGGCATGAACAATGAAAAGAAGTATAATGCAAAATTGACCTACTTTTAGCATATACACATAATGCATCACAAACTACTCATGCTGATGTCACAGTCATAATTTTAGCTGTTGTAGGTACCACAGTGTACTTTATGATATGAATAGGTTCAGTCTTTATTTACCCTGTAAATGACTGCATCCCAAACATCTCATCATAAAATGTAAAGGGTGGCAGAAACATGAAAAAGGAAGATTTGTAGAGAATCTTAAGTTTTTATCTCCCCCTCAACAGTTGCATGTGGTGTTATAACCATCATTAAATTTGACAAGTGAAGAAAATTAAAAGAAAAATTCATTTATAATCTGCAGACTGAATTAACTACATTCATAATTGTAAGTGTATTGTACAGTTTGATATTTATAGTTTTAAGATGCTGTCTTACGTCAAATACTATATACCAATAGAAACCATTGTTTGATGTGAGAAAACTTGCTTCTTGTACAAGCAATATACATTAAATGTAATTTAGACAATGTGACAGGTTGGTTTCAGGCCATCTGAAGAGGAGGAGGGGTGGCATCCCTCTGTACTTTCAGTGTTGATTGAAGTGCGTGGTTATTCCTACCCGTAACATTTCTTGATGTGAAATAGAATCAGGAATGTGAAAGAGCTTGAGAATGGTCAGAAATAGTAAGTATATGGGAGGAACAAAATTCTGGTTGGAAAACCTAAAGGAGAGAAGCTTGTGCATATAAGTTGATTGATAGTCAGTACGCAGACTTGTGTAAATAGTCATGTAGATATTGTTAAGCTGAGTGATTTTATATCTTTGCTGTAGTTAATCCTTATTCCTAAGTTATATAAAATGCACTACATTCTGTAAGAATATGTTATTATGTCTAATCACTGTAATGTAGCCAGACATGCCAAGTTTTATTGACAACATTGTATCGGTACCAGAGCACACCATTTTGCTTTCAAATTGAACTTCCTTTTGGATCATCATCTTTGATTTGTAGGATTAACAAACTTTAGAGCATATCAAGATACAGATTTCCAGTGATATTTCTTATAAAGAAACAAAATTGCTAAATGACTAATTAAACTTTACTGTAACCTTTTAAATTGCCAGTGTATAACTCAGCAAGGCCGTGTTATTTTTGTGACGCTGTCCCACCACATGCCATTTAGGTGCTTGAGAGAAGAGGATGTATAGCTCCTACTCATTCTTCACCTCGTCACTAGATGGGAGTGAGTTGTCAGCATCACGCCCCAGCCGTGCTTTACCCCTGGGAAAGGATCCTGGTACCCATTGGGTAGGAGGCTGGGTGGGCCCCAGAACTGGACGCAGAGGCTAGAGGAAAAATCCTCTTCCCTTGTTGGGGATCGGACCCTGGTCATCCAGTCTGTAGCCAGTCACTATACTGACTAAGCTACTGTGGCTCATAAGTTATTTTTGTGGGTATTTAAATTTATGTACAGACATTCACAAGGAATGCCTAAACTTGCCGCCAATTAATTGGCTATATATATATATATATATATATATATATATTCACATACAGCAGCCAGTATACTGGTCACAGGTATTTTAAAGGTTAATTACTAAGGTAGTTAATTGGACAAGGCCTGACCTCTGTATTTACCATACCAGACCTGTCAACAGTGAACTCATTTTTGTGGGTATTTGTCAAAGATAAGTGTGTATACAAGCAACACCTGCTAATAAACATAAAGAACAACTTTGTATAAACTATTACAGCATGTTTATATATGTTGATGGCTTCAGAAATAGTTAATAACAAGCTTGGTAGGTGTATTACATATTGGAATACACACATTATCCTCATGCATTTAGCAGTATTAAATCTGCCTTGTTTGATAGTTCCTACATTGGCCACCAGATTATCTACTTTATGGCGTTTATCATCTGTCATTTTGTTATCACCTCTCCTAGGATATTCATAAGCACAATTTTGAGGTTGTGCAAAATAACTTAACTTCCACGTCAAATTTCACTCAAATTCATCCAGTGGTTCTCATGTAGAATTAACTGGACAGACTGACACAACCAGCCCATAATGCATTCTCCCTATGCTCTTTGTGCAAAGAATGCAAAAAAACTGGCTGTGAGTATAACAGTGTCCTATGAAGCATGTTATATGACCAGGGGTAAGCAAATTTTGTGAATTGCTTAATACAGTACGCGACTGTAATCTTGACACTTGCAAGTAATGCAGGAAGTCCGAAGCGTTGAAGGCTGATGCTATCTTTCCTCCTTCACCCCACTTCCTCGCCCCACAAGTCTCAAGATTACAGTCACAAACTATATATATATATATATTTCTGGAGCCCTGATGGAAAAGATTGTTGTGGATGTCTGCACAATCTTGTCTGGCAGCAACATTGAAATGTTGTAGCCACTAAAAGTTATGTCTGATTATGTTACAGTAAGGCTGGCTTCGAGATACATCCAAGAAACGTGTGTGTTGAAGAAAGCTTTTAACTTTAAGTTTTTGATACAGGGCTTCTGTTCAAGGTGACAATACTTGCTGATTCTGCATCATTGGTCAGTAATGGCAGCATACAGTTTTCTAGGAATATATCTTTGACTTTACTGCTAGTATTATGTGACTTAGGCTGTATAATTCACTTTAAAATGTTAAAATACCTTGTTCCATTTATTTGTTAAGTGGCTTTGGAAAATATACACTCTTGTGATTGTGTGTGACTCAGTTTATAATAATTTAATGTGATTGTAAAACAGTTCTCAGTATCATGAAAAATGCATTTATTAACTACAAAATGTAATTCAGAATTATCGTGTTTATCATTCTAGTCAGTGCTTGATTGATAGAAGGATTGGGGAGATTTAGAGAATAAGAAATTACAAAGCATTATGAATTTCTACAGCTCATTGAAGGATACAGTTTCACAAGACATTGAATGTGTTGACCTATTCTCTGAAATGTGAGTACTTCAAAAATTTTTGTATGTTGGTACTATAAATTTATAATTCAGCAATGCCATTTAATGTCCTGGATTTTTGTGTGGATGGTCATATGATGAAATCCTGGTTGTCATAAATTATTTTTATTGTTTGCTGTTGTAAATGTTACAGATTGTTTTTGTTATTATACTGTTACTGTTAATAGTGATTGAAGATATTATTGGGGGGGGGGGGTGTTGCTTAAGTACTTGATTTTCTGTGCATAAACGAGCAGACTTAACCTCAGAAAATTCACACGTCACTGTTTGTAGTTGTCACATTATAAATAATATTGTATACAAAATCTGTAAATATGTTTGAACTGTCACCGTACCATATGACATGTGCCTAGTTCCAGTGGTTCATTAGTTATCATCAAACCAAAAGCTTAATATGGATTTTATGCAGTTTCCAGATTGTTTTACTTTCCACAAAGGAATTATGTAAACAAAAGTTTATATTTCTCAAAGATCATTTCAGGCCCTACATAAGCAGTACTAGTGTCATTCCCACCTCACAAGTTTGTGGGTCTCCTGTTTATAATTTCTGACTGTAGGAAATTGAAATATATAATGTGTGGATGGTCACCAGTTTCATACCCTTCTTAATGGATTTTGTGTAAATCAAGTCAGTTGGTTCAAAGTTGAAAGTGAGGGGATACACAGACAGCATGATGATTTTGTAAGCAAGCATTTTTCCTTAAGAAAATCAGACTAAAATCACAACAGAGAATAGGCCAATATTTTGTTGTATTCTTCTTTGAATGCAATATAAAATATATTTTTTTGTGGTGCTGGAACTCATGGGTTTTCTCTCTATAATTTTAAATGCCACAATTATTGATATACCCAGGCCTCACATCTCCCAAGGACCAGCCTTTATTATGTAATTGATTGTACATTTGTACATTCTTTTGCGTCTTAAAATTTGTAAAGTTAATTTGTGCTTAGCCTGTATAAGAGCTGAAATGGACATGACTACAGGAGATATGAAATCCCTTCTGTTTGCAATTGCTATGGCTGATGTCTTCATCATACATTCCTTTTGCTGTGTTAGAATATTGATATGTACAATGAATGACTGATCCAGGCTACAGTATTACTGGTTGATTGGTTGGTGGATGGATAAACCTGAGGGGTTAATATTATAACTTGTGTTTTTACTTAGATGTGTATTATTCTGTATGTGATATATTAGTGCCAAGTGGTGGACTTCTTAGCTGGGAAAGTAAGACATATATTTAATAAATTTACAAATAGGGTACTGGTGTGAATATTCACTTTCAAGTTAACTAAGGTTGGCTTTGATTTTATCAGTGGTACCAGCATTTCTTTGAAAAACACTGTACTCATTGCAAGCACAAATTGTATTTAAATCAGGGGATATATAACATGTATTTAAAGGAGCAAATGCTCTTATTATACTTCTATAAAATTGTGTCAAAAAAGCTGTCTGATCTGTGAAAATGTAATTGTATTTGTCTTGTAATTTTAAAATATATGTCTTTAAATTAACAGATGATTTGAAGGATGTGTAACTGTTTTTTTTACACATATGAAAAACTTGTGTATTATAAGTAAATAATTACACCTCCTTTAAAATGCCCACTAAATTTATGGAAATTTTGAAGGCATGTTATTTATTTATAATAAATATGAAAAATGTATGTCTATAAAACAGGCACACAGCTTGAAAGATTTTCACATGTAGTCACAGACATTCATATGTAAATGTTTGATTAATTTTTTAAAATGTTATGCTAATCTATGTACGAAATAAGCAGTGACAGGCAAATCCATTGAAAGATAGTTTAAATGATATAACTTCATATTTATTTGTAATTTAGTTTATTAGTTGCTGGTCATTGATGGTTTATGGTACTGAGTGTATAACATTCCATATTATAACTATAGTGTGTTGTGGGTTTTCTTTGTTGTAATTAAAATTGTAACTATTTTCAAAGATATAATAGGAAGCTGTATGTCCTGCAAGTTTCCCCTTTGATGTGATGTAGGTCTTCTAACATATGTGCAATGGGAAGCCCCCCCCCCCCTTTCAGTTCTCTGAGTAAGTGAAAGATTTCCAGTGCGAACACTGGCTGCGTAGTACAAGTACAGGGTTATACAACAAAATTATTGCTAGCATTGAATTAAGGTGAATGTGGAAGTGGTTGTGGACTATTTTAAGGTACTGCCCAGCACTTGCCTGAATAAAATGAGGAAAACTGTGAAAAACCTTAGTCTCTAAGCCTAAATTTGAATCAGGTACCTCCTAAATGTGAGCTGAATTTGTTACCATTACAAATCAGTGATAACTTCAAGGTAAATTGTAATTTTATGATTTCATGCATTAGATAGAATGGAAACATTACTACAAATGACTGTACATTAAGTGAAATGAGATTAATTATAAATTTTGCAAAATATAGGAGAACAGATAAAGAAAGAAAGAGACATTTCTCATATTAATGAGAAGGTAGCTGTAGGAAGAAATGAGTAAAAGAAGATGGGAAGAAGAGCTGTAGGTGCAACAGGCATTAGTGCCTAAAGCATGCAAGAAGGTGACTACATGTCAAAGGGATCATGATATGATGGGGAGTTTCATTACCTCCAAGCAGTTCTTTTGAGGCAGAGAGGACTTTGGACTTACAGTTGTAATGATTATAAATAGGGTGCTGAGAAACATTAAGAATGTAGGAAACTCCATTATGTATTCAGTAATTTATGGTGGTCATCTCATGTTGTTAAGGAGATAAGATCAAAGATGGGATGGCAGGAAATGGAGCACACATGAGAGAGATGACAGCCTGCAAAATTTTGGTCAGAAAACATGGGGATAATGTAAGCCATACACATGAATGGATAAAGGTTGCCCTTGTGCCTAAGCACCATACTATGAAGGAGTGTAGGGGGAGATGAGATGAGACTTTGTGCTGTAGCTGCTTTACTCTTAGGACAGGAGTTCCCAGTTCCTACTGAAAAGGAGACAGGGTGTCTCAGAATACTTCAAGTGGTTATAAAAAGAAAATTTCAGCTCCTGTTGCTGGGAATTGAACCTCAGTCCAATTCATAGCCAGACTCTGCTAGTTCAGCTCATGTGATATTAAAATGGATCATAGAAAGGAAGATGTTATGAATATGAGAAGCTCAGAATAGGCTTCGGTAAGATACCCCATCATAGTTCATAATAGAATTTCTCAGTCAGCTAAATGAATGTTAAACTGGTCAAGGAAGATTATAATGACCTAGTTAGTAAAAGTTGAAATGAGTTACTAAAGGACTTTACATTTTTTGGAATCATTTTCCACTTTGCTGTACAACCACACAAGCTGCAGCTCAAAGCAGTCATTTTATTTGTATTACTTTTTTTATGATATAGCCTTAGATTTTATTTCTATATATTCCCATTTTGTACACTGTCACTGTTCTTTCTTCCCTAAGTTCATCCTGTGCATTTAGCAGGTTAGCTGTATGTTAACACATCTGACCAGTATCAAGGTGTGTGTGTTGTATATGTATGAATTCTGATGTTCAGTATCTGCAGTATATGGTGAAGACCTGTTAGTTTGTTACATGATGCATTTAAAATTCATGTCTACCCTACTTCAGCAGACTTGCAGGACTGTGTAAATAGGGAAGTATAATGAATATTGTTAATAAATCAGCTATGAAAGTCTTGTAATGAAGTTATGGCTTGCTTTCCTGTGGGACTGTGTACAAAACCTTTTGCCCTGTGTTCCAGATGTGATGTAGTAGGTCATTGTGAATGCTATATTATTACGACTATTGTTGTAGACATTGCATTGCTAAACCATTTTACTAGATATCCCTTAAAGCAGTGACTTAAACCTAAATGCATTAGAAACTGTGTATTAAATGGGGCAGCTGTGGTGTTACAAGGGGGACCATAGAAATGCAGTAGGGGCAGTTAATGTTTAAGAAGTTATTATTTTTAAAGTTTAAGAAATGCAATGTTATTTTTATATAATTTTAGGCAGGGTATTGCTTATAAACTTTTGTTTTATCTCTGTTAGTAGCCTAAGAAGATCCTAATATTATTTTAGCCACAGAAAATCATATTACTTATCAGTTCTCACAAATATGGGCTGGGACAATTTTCACATTTTCCAGAGATGTACAGTACAAAATGTCAGTATCACCCATTTAAAGGTGATAGTGCTGCCACTGTCAGTGAGGATTTGAAACAAAAAATTTACAGTGATGTGGCCTCCAGTGGAATGACAATTTGCAGCTAGGTTCAAATACTAAATGTACCTTCACTTATGTTAAACCCAGAAGACAGAAATCTTCATATTCACCGCTGTGAGAACCTCAAGTCTTACTTATGTTATCGTCTGTTAAATAAATAAGCCTATGATAGAAGTTTCAGTAAATTATATTGCTAGGCCAGTGTGTTGATACACTTTTGGGATATGCAGAATGATTCTGATTGGAAAATGTGTATTGGTGCTTTTTTGTTTTCCAACTTTTTAAGATTCACAAAAAGAGGTGTTATCTTTTGTAGTCTCTCTGAATTACGTAGCTGAGATGCAGTTACTTTGGCTTCCTTTCTTTCAGAAGAGAAATGATTTATGAAACACTATATATATATTTTTATGTGTGATGAATTGGTCTGGAAGAATAAAATGGGAAACAATTATTTGACCTTGATGTTTATATAGTCTGTTTTTTCAAGTACTAGTTTTATGAAGCTGTGAAGTTTGGGAACCTCTGTACTAGGATAACAGTTTATGTTCTTCTGTTACATTTTAATGATGTCATTTCCATATCTTTCAAACATATATGCCCTCCTCTTCCTTAGAGTAGTAAAATCTATAAACTCCTATTATTTTGAATGTGTGTGTGGTGCCGAATGTTTAATGTACTTATAATCATCTAAATAATGTTTGCCTTCAGTGCTTTTAGATTATCTCTTTTCTGTGCTTTTTATGTACTGTCAGTTTATGTTCATGGTTGTGACCACACAGGGCATTGTCTTACATATGTTGATTTTTATGTAAAAGAAGTCCCTCAGTCAGGTGAAAAAAAAATACTCTAAATGAAAGTGTATAATAAATATGAATATGGTAATTATTAAAACATTATTAAATTACCATCATGTTTTTATTATTATTATTATTCCTATGTTACCAACAACTGATCTGGTCTTTGGAACCATTGGTTTCTGCTAGAAGTGTTGGTGTCATAATGAAACTACCTGTTTGTCAGTTCGGAATCTCCTAGTAGATAGTTTGTGGTGTTGTGACAAGACAGCCTGTTCATAAGTCCAAAGTTCTATCCCCATATATATATATATATATATATCTTATTCTTTTAGCATTGTTCTGATTTTACATGGATTGGTAGTATGCCCAAGTGAGAGCACATTGGTTTACAGATTAAGGCTTTTGCAAAACCTGTGAGGCATGCAGGTGACTATGTCCCTTCTTCCAGTCAGAACTCTCTCCTGCTGTTGCAAACAAACAAATGGATTGCATTTACCCTTGCCAGGCGCACATGTGTAAGGAAGTTTGACAGTCTCTCTCCTATACATTTATAATTTGTAAGTTGAGAGTCTTGTGATGCTATATTGTCATAGCTGAGGCTTTGTCAGTGGCTTCTCGCTGTGATAGCCTGGATCAGTCCAGTGGGATTTGTGGAGGATAAAATGGCACTGGCACAGGTTTCTCTCTGAATTCTTCAGTTTTCTAATCAGTTCTGCTGAGACAGTCTTGCTCCCAGTGCAAGAGTACTGAGGCAAATGGTCATGTGGTATGAAACAGAATTAACAACCTCAGAATCCTATTTATTAGCCAGACACTGGCATCAGTACTCATTTTCATAACTGTCAGTGTCAGCACATACAATTAATTTGTAATTTAACTATTTTGCAACTTGAAAATATTTATAGTTTAAAAGTTGTTTACTTGTACAGAATACTGTGTTGCATGTATTAACTTAAGGACTGAAACTTATGCAGATTTTCTCAGCTATTCTCACTATTTATTTAAATCACTGTAGGTAGTATACCGAGTTGAAAAGAAGTAAAATTGTATGAATATCATATATAATAAACATTTGCAGAGTCCTTATTTGCTATAATATTTCATGGGTAGAGTGTGGAAGGAGAAATACATTCTTTTGGGGATACCACAAAACTCTTCCAACTACTCCAAATGTCAGGGGTGTAAACTGGATGGACAGATACTGTGTCCTCTTCCATTTCAGAGTTCTGCCTTGACTGCATTCTAGCAAAGATAAAAGTATTTTGCTAATTTCAACTAATGTGGCAGATCTTGCTTATGAACAATTCAAGGAGGAAATAAGATGACTTGAAGAGGTGAAACCATTGTCAGAATTACTCATTGACAGAGATTAAGGACATTAAACTCATATTAAAAGGAAGGGATGTTACCTTAAGTCAGTTCAAGTAATATGAAATAATTTATACTTCATATGTGCAACATCTACTCACAGCAATTATTTTTATTCTAAAATAGCCTTTATCATCTGAATTATTAACAATGTAGGCAATCCCAGAAATCCTTACAAACCTTGTGATAATCAACTGTTCCTAGGAACATAATTCTTTAAAAATTAAGTAACATTGGCACACAGAACTCAAAATGTTATTGTGCACAATGCTATCGAATACATTCTACTTCAAGGATAAATATACAAACATTAACAGCAGCACTAATCATCATTCTCAAACTAATAAGTTTAACACAAATCCTTAATCTTCTGATTCTTTCCAAGTTTTTGGGCGAGGTGCAGTAAGGGTCCAATCATGACGTGCCATACGAACATTCCCATACTTTCGCAAGGGAGCACCTTTTGGTATAAACTGCCAGCCTTCCTCTAGCGACACTTTCTTCGCAACAGCCAAAGCACCCAAAATCAAAGAACCAGTAAAGCCGGCCAAAATGCTCTTCCTCCAAGCACCAAACACTCCTCCTGCTACACAACCTCCAAGAAAGTAATTTAGCTTGTCATCTTTATGTCTCGCGGAAGTAGCAATGCAAGTTGTAGCTGTAAACGCTGCTGCCATTCCAATAAATGGAAAGGTAAAATGCGCAAATCTTGCAACAGTTGGGTAAAAACCTTGGGTACGTGAAAATAAACGTACATCGACCACAGAAACAATTACCCCAGATACAGCAGCAATCCTTGCTGTATATAACAGCTTTTTAAAACAATCTTCTCCGTCTGGTGTATCGTAATAACTGTATCCCATTTTTAATTGCCTGTGATACCAGAGCACTATATCTTTAACAGACTTTGGTCCTGTTTCTAAATTAACTCCAGCAAAGTAACACTACATCGCCATTACTGCCGCATCGATAATGAATATCGATTCCTGTTGCCAGTGCATGCTTGGAATCCTGAACTTAGAATTAAACTTCCCAACCAATAGGAAGAAATACATGATGTATATACTAGCTTACAGCATTACGTTTCGTATTTGTCCTTGTCAAGATACATCTTCTCGTCGCGGACTTGCAGAAATTGGAACTGCTGCCATCTATTAGAGAATCATAAAGACTTATAGGAAGGATAAATAACCCAGACTTCATCTAGGAGGAATTCTACGCTGTCAGATGTCCATGCTTAGTAGAACTGGATAGTCATACAGTAAAACCCCTCAAGTTGGACACCGCTTTATATTGGACACTTTTAATTGGAACCGGCGAATATCCTATAATTTTACATGTCCACAATACACTATATCTTGGACATCCCTTTTTCCTGGAACTTGAACACCCCTTTTGTTGTAAGTTGGACAGGTTCATGCACATAACTTCGAAGCTTTTCAGGGAAACTTTTTCAGTTACATATTTTGTTATTTTGAATTTCTGACTGATTAATGCCTCCTCTCTGGAGGATTATCTTATAACATTGAACCCATCACTGGAATGCATTGCAAGTGTTTAACTGTTCTTTTGCTGAACTCTTAACTGGACTACAGTATTGCAAAAGACACAGTTTTAACTCCATCAGTACTGGACTTACATTTGAGTTCAGACTGTGTTAACAGAAATGGAATTTTTCTTTTTGCGATGGGGAAGCGAAAATTGGTGGAATCAACTTTCGAAAATGTTATTGAGACTGGGGTGTAATGTGCAATGCATGGGAGTGGGCTTCAAAAGATTATTATTAATACTGTTGTCATTAATTCTTAATTCAAGTAAGCCTACAGCAGTTAGTGTATGTAAGTAAATAGACTATATTGTCATTAGACCATAATCTGATTTTTCTATCTTGGCCACCTCTATAACTTGGACACATTTTCATGGAACCCCAAGTGTCCAACTTAGAGAGGTTTTACTGTATATTGCTTGGTGAGTGTCCAATCACAGATTTATTGTTGTGTTGGAATTGATGGAAAGATGATCATGCATAGTGAGCAGTAGTAAGTATTCAGAAGAAAGCGATCATAGCCTGTTTTAAGAAACTTCCTTGCCATTCGTTTGAAATATCTAAGGATACACGGAAACCTCAGGGATGCTGCTGTTCAGTCCATGTCCGACACCTGCACATCCCGAATGTAATAGATCTAATAAAATCCAGCCCTGAAGGCACAGCACCCTTTCTTATCGACTCGCGAATGGTAAAGTTTTCAGTGAGGATAATTTATTGAAATTTCACGGCATTTTATTAAAAGATGCCATTAACTATTTATTACATATTACCTAATCATTTTCTTTTAGCAAAATCAGTCTTTAGTGAGATATTTGGCACTTCTCTTGCTTCAGTAGTCTTTTAACAACAGGTTAAATTAAGTTTATGTGATTCCATGTATCATGTAAACCGTCGATATTTTTTTATCATTGTTATCACCTTTCTCTCTTGTATCAGAAAAAAATACGCATACAGTAATTACGTGCGAGTTCCTGCCCTAATATATTCTTAATGAATGACATTTGAGGTTTGATTTACTGTTGACATTTGCATCGGAGTGTCATCTGAGTTGTATTGCCTTGTAGTATTGTACGTGGTTACCATTGTTTCGGAAGAACATAATTTACATGTCAACAGGCAAAGTTTTCCAACCGGAACCATTGCTCTGAAATAAAATAAGAGTTAGGTACTATTAGCTCATTGAAGTTATTTGAATTTGTGATCTTAATTTTGTTTTATTTGTGTAATATGTAGCGTAAAACTGGATGAGGGCAAAAAATTTGCACATTTGTATGAATGTATGAAACGCGCTGGAAATAGTCTGCAGACAAAGAACCTCAGTTCCCACTTGCATGTAGACATATTTTCTTCACATATATTGATTTCTATCTCCACAATTGCATTACTGCCACATCAACTGCACTTAATCTTGGTTTCACGATACCGCAACCAATTTCAGATTTCCGATTACCGTTTCCTCTTCTGTAATCTATCCAACTTCAAAGATTTAATATGAATTTGAGAACGTACTTCGCTGTCGCGGCGGTTGGGATCAATTGTGGCGATAGTGAGTCGTAGGTATCGTAGCTGTCGCCATATTGGAATCGTATCTGAGTCGAATTGTTTGTCTGTACAGGGAGTAGTCTGACGTTAAAAGCTGAATAAGTTCAGGTAAGTTTTTGTAAATTGCTGTCTGTGTAATAATTTTCATTTTTAAAAGACATTACATTCGGTCGTTTTGTGTTTGTAGGAGCAGTATCAACTTTGGTTTTTTCTCACATGGAGCTGTTTCACTCGTTCGATAATTTAATGTATGAAGGGCTGTTCTGTATCATTAATACATTGATTTATCACATTATGACGGGATTGAACACAGCAGGTTTATTTTTAATACCTTCCTTTGGAAGACATTAACATTAGCTGAAAATATATGGTCCATTGTTTAATAAGTTGCACAAAGGAAGGAGTACCGTTTTTCGTATCAGAATACAGACTCGTAGTTGGGATGTACGTTGGGTGTGGCATATAATACGTCGTGAACATTTTTGGCAACATTGATTTTATTTACTGTTTTATCTCTGAACTTGGAGTGTTTTAAAGTAAGAAATAATAATTATTACCGAATATAATAAGTAAAATTGAGGTTATAATGTAGCAAGAAAAATATGAAGGCCACAGTGAATCTTAATACAGTATTCTGTTAGTTTGCAAAAGGCCTGGCCAACGTAACATTGATGAATGTACAATAAAGTATTTCATTTTCTATCTGAACCTGTATTAACATGATGTATGTGTTTGAACACTAGGAGAGAAAAATTGAGTGTGTTTTTATGTGCATGTGTATTGAATGAAGCACAATGATTCATTTACAGGTTGATTGGAAAGTCGCACAACCCATTCTTGTCACTTGTTCTTTGTCAAAAATTAAACTACCTTCAAATCAGAAAAAAAATTCAGTGACTTTCATAGAGTAACAGAGTTTGATGATTATCGTCTAACCAGTATGGTTACTGCCATGCATGCGTCTGGTGTCATAGAAGCAGTTTATCATTTGAGATATCATCTATTTCTTTAGCACATGAGAATCAGGAAATTATCCATGATCTCATTCTAGCAATTTATGTAAGAATGAGATTCCAGGTAGTATTTAACAATGATCATTTCTTGCATATGTGAAAAAGGCATTCTTACATTTCAATTGTTTGGAGACAACTGACAAATTGTTATGAGCAGGTTACAATGTGACATGATCTGCATGGGCTTTTGTATAAAAAAGTAAATCTGTCTAACTATACGCCATGTGTGCGCTTGGGGGGGGGGAGCTATAGCTCCTACTTATTCTTGACCTCAGCACTAGATAGGGTTGAGTGGTCAGTATCACACCCCAGCCGTGCTTTACCCCCAGGAAAGGACCCCGGAACCCAGTTGTGTAGTATTATAATTTGTTCAAAATTACTTCAGCTTATTGCTTATAGAGTAGTAGTAGAAATCTACTATAAAAATTTGTGATTAGTCATCGTCAAAAAATGACGTCATCAACAATGTCAACTATAAACAAAATCGGCATTGTTGTGGAACACAACAATGCCGAGTAAACAAATAACGCTTCACAACAAAGAAATCAAAAACTATCAAGCCAGTCGCATTATCACTGCTCCAGAA